>JAQJVL010000001.1:7086569-7321569 GCA_035578905.1 Stictocephala bisonia
ATGTCTGCAATATCCACTAAATACCACTATAAAACCAAAAATAAAAAAACGTACCAAAATAAAAAAAGGATCTTCAATCATCTTTGATGTATTATTCGTAATACCAAAAAGGATGAGACAATTTTTTACTTTTTCGCTAAAATTATGCTTAAGTGTGAATTTTTTGGTATTTTAATGAAGAATATTGATTAGTTAGAGTTTATTTGTTATTTTGATTTTTGTCATAGACGTACTAAAATTTGTTCTAAGTTCAAAAGATAGTTGAAATGAAATCACCAAAAAGTTAAAAAGCTAGTACTCAATCAATATTAACTTTTCAATACGATACATTTTGATATTTTAAGTATTTAAAGGAATATCAGTAGGCTATATTTTTGCTTGATCTGCGAAAATATAACATTGGTCTTGAGGAGAATAAATTAGTGCTAGCCGAAAACCAGACCGGAAGTCTACAGAATATCCCTTTCCCTTAACAATTTCCCGATAATGTCGTTGTTTAAAGTCAAGCGCGACATTTTAGAGCATGTTCGTTCAATTCTTATTCAAGTCAATCAAATGCTTAAAAGTGCCATTCTTCTATTAATTGTCTACTAATTAATGAAAATTGCTTATCATAAACACGCTCCGTAATTCACATTCGTTAATATATTTACGAACGTTTCATAAAAAATAACAGTCTCAAATAACTAATATTAGAACGAGTTATTGTAATTTATAGTGTTAAAAGGATATTTCTATTAATAATAATAATAAATGAAGGTACTGATAGTTACAGACTTGAAATGAACGCGGCCACTTGCCTTACCCTGGTTTGCAGGCGTTCTACAGGCCGTATTGTAGCGGGCACACCGGGCTATGCCGTTATAAAATATTTTCTATTTAAGGCGTTTTTTTACATATAGAAAGACTTTTCTTAATTGATAAATTGTTTCATAAATCACTGACTGTTATTTAATTAGTTTGTGAAAATAAACTTTGTACAACTTTACTACTTATTTTTCCCCTGAATAACTTTACATCTATATTATTATATCGTGTCTTGAAAAAACTCCGTAGTCTACTATATTAAAGAACACGTCTAGTTAGCATAACAATTTAATATTATAATATTACTTAAAAATAACTTACTGTGTTTATCAAGGAACATTACGGGAACATGTCAGATCCACATAAACATACAACAAGTAATACAGTTGAAATAAACATAAAGTGCTTTATTTTACCTCTAAATCAAACGTTTAGTACATTTATAAAATATACAAAACTGTAAAATATTAGTTTGTGTTTAATTTAAAATGTGTACTGCATAAATTCGTTAGGTCACATATGATAGTTGTAATAAACATAAAAACGCCTTCATTATTTTAGATACTACATGTGACGCATGGCTGTACGCTGGACGAATCCGCGTTCTGTAACAACTATCAGTAATATAAAGGTCATCCTGAAGAAAGTTAAAAAATGTAATTTAATCTGTTACAACATTGACTTTTTTTCAATATAAGTGATTTATCAATCAATAGTTTTCCACATAAACAGTAAAGTAAAACTTTTAAATTTCCATTTAATCGTTAAAAAATTTAATAATTAAAAAAAAAAATGACATTCAATTTAAAAGGGCCGTTCCACTCCAAGAAAAAGTGCCAATAAACGGGTTCCTATTTCATAAATTCGGTCCGTAATAATGATTGTATCGTAACACTTTAAGTTTCATTTGATAGGCGAAGAACGGTTCTAGTGAACCATACTCAGAAATAAATAAATAAATAAAAAAAGTGTATTTTTAAAACTTTTAAAGTTAAATATGTTATACCTAAATGTCATATTTCTTGAACCGTTTAAAAAAAATAATAATATCAAATTGTGGTTCACTAGATTAGACCCTTAATAATTATATATGGTTCGCTGTAACTCATTAAAATAATAAACACGAACCGTACAGTTGAAATAGAATAGCTTGTTCTAGCTCGCTGACGGTAAAATTGCGTGTTTACTATTATAGGGCTATCGACCCTCCAGCGGTGACTTGGCGGTTTTGGAAACTGACATAAATTTTAACAACCTATTATTTACATAAAGTTATTTTGTTTTATTGTTTTAATATTTTAATATGTAGTTAAATATATACGTTAGTAAATTTTGCTAACGTTAATTAAATAAAATATTGTTTGAAAAGTGTTAGGTGTATTCCTTCGTCCTCCTGGAAGGCTTAACATTTCGTTGAAATGAGCTATGGATATGTGTTATTTTAGCTGTTTATAGCATATTGTCAACAGTAATATGTTTTAAGAGTAAAATTTTAGTTGTTTAAAAAATTCTGTTTTTCTCTTAGATTGTTAACTTCATACTTAAATGTTTCTGCAAATCCTATATTTAACTGTATATTTTAATTATTCAAAAAATTTGTCTGTAACTGTCCCCACCCTCTTTGTTTTATGTTTGTTTTTGATAAATTACAAAATTATTGTTTATTTCCATGTTGAAAATGATTCGTCACACGTACAGGCCCTGTAACCCATATGTGATGTTTTGCAGTATAAAAGTGATTATTTTAGAGAACTATTATTTGTTTTAATTTCTCCAGTGTATGTATTATAACGACGCCTGATCCTTTTTTCAACAATGTAACGGCGCCACACCGTGATTCAGGTACAGGCGTGTAAGTCGGTTATTGCCTGAACGTGAGTGAAGGCGGCTTGTTGTCGTGGCGTTACTGATCTATGTAAGACTCCAATGAGAATTCATACGTTGGTCCTAAGTATTTTTTATTAATTCGCCGGTTTTGAAATGTTTGGATCAAATAAGGATATAAGAGATACCTTAGGCTTAGAATGTGTTATAAAGGAGACGACAGAAATTCCAAGAATTCACTTGACAATTGATTCTAATGTAGGCTTGATATTTGGGGTTTTAAGAAATATGAAAATATAAAAGGTTGTACATATATTTTACAATATAAATCCTATCATGTTGCTTGTTTATTATATCCCTTGCTTTAAAGTTTTGTTAATTGTTAAGGTTATTTTACGTAACATATTCCAATTTTAGAAATATTTAAGGGAATTTTAATAAAATATTAATAAAAATATTACACCGAAAGATTTTTAAATAAAAAAACTAAATATTGGAAACGGTACAACCATTTTGAATTTTAAATACACCATTGTTTCAGGGCGAAAAAACAATGTTAATAGACATGTCACATGACTGTCTTCTCATTGCAAATTTTAAGTCGACTTCTACATCTTTAACTACTGATATCTTGGAATCGGTACAACCTTTTGAATTTTAAATATACCATTGTTTTTAGAGTGAAAAGGCATTGTTAATAGTTACGTTGCATGACTGTCTTCTCATAAAGAATTCGGAAGTTGACTCCTATGTCTTGGACCTCAGGTTACTCTCAATATTCCACAATACTTAAAAGGTTGAAGTATCCACCTATGTAATGAATGGCATAACTGAGAAATACTTTAAATGTAAATTGTAGGAAAAAATTGGGGGGTCAAGGACTTTATAATTACCCTGATTATAGTAAAATATTTAAATTTGTATAACATTATTTTTTATGCTATAAAAATAATACTACAACAACAAAAATTAATATACACATGTATTTTATATATTGATTATAATGCCATATACAGAATTGTTATATATTTAACCGTTATGTTACTAATACGATTGGAATTATGAATATATCTAAAATGTTACATGTAGGATGAACATATTCTTCCAATTTCAGTTGTTAGCTAAGGAGATAATGTCACAAAGAGATTGCATTAACATTAAACATTAACATAATAGTTATGTCCATAAATCGGTGTATAGACTTTTTCTGTAATTACGTAATTACGTGTAGAATAGTGAAGGGGGGGGGGGTTAGGCGTAACCGAATGAGGAAGAAAGATCATTTAGTCATACGTTTAAAGATTTCGTGTTTGTTAATTCGTAATAATTTGAGTCTGTTACACCTGCCGCCATATTGGATTTGATTACCCATAAGGCCAATGATAAAATAAAATAAGCATTATAGCTATTTATGAACGTAAAAATTTAAACTTGACGCTCTTTTAATGATAGCAGAATTGTCTAGAGTTTCTTCAGATCATGTATTTATGCTATCTCCTGATTTTTTAGCTTGAAGAGCACAGAAAGCGAGTCTTATTTTAATTTTGTTTAATTTTAGCAAGCATTACTGCTAGTTTTGCAAATGTATACTAGTAAAGTAGTAAATTAAATAATATTTTTTTTAATTGATAAAATTCCAGTTTAATTTTCGAACACTTGGTACAAAATAAAAGACAGTATAAATGTGACCAGTTCATTATTTTTTTTCACTTGTACAATTTTTTTGGGACCTCCAGAATCAACTATTTAAGTTTTATTAATAAAAAAATCAGCACAGTTTTATATAATATTGAAAAGAACACCCATATCGCATTTATTGCTTTTTTTTTAAACAGGAATTTGGAAAATAGCAGGAAAAATGTATAGTGTAGGAACTATGATATGTTTGGCCTTATAGAGATGTCATTGAAATGATCTTATGGAAATGAATGTTTGAAATAAACTCAATTCCAACCCAGATTCTAAAATGTATGATAACTACCTAAATCCTGTAATAAGTATTCGAATCGAATCTTACTCGATTAAATATTTAATTTAATTTAAGGTTGGATGTTGTTCAATTCAACGAAAAAACATCCATTGATTAATGCTTCTTTCAGATGAGCATATAAAATACGTTTTAACTAAGTACTGTTATTGCTTTATTTAAACTCAGATTAAGTAAACATTGAATATAGGGGTTAGGTTAGGTTAAGTTAGGTTAGGTTAGGTCCCATATAGGAAATATAGGGGTCCCACCTAACTTTCAACATGTTTAATTAAAACCAGTCAATATTAATCACACAAACAATCCATATAAATTTTTCAGCAGAAACGCATATTTTTAACAGAACATATGAAAAATACGAAAAAAAACATTTTTACACCAAAAACGATGTATGTAAAATTAACTCTGTAAGTTAACATTAACAACTTTAAAAAATAAGTAGGTTTTACTGAATATTTTCTATGATTCGTGCTCGAGGGTTTAATATTGACTAGCTAAAAAATTATGTACATCGGGCGGGCCTCTATATTCCTTATATTAACACGAAATAGTTACGTTTCAAGCCTAAAAATTGAAAAATTAAATTTAAAATAAATATGTCCCAGTTTTAATCATGATGGACTTTAACAAATTAGATACAGTCGTTAAGAAGGTTGAAGTCTGTGGAGATAATCGCAGTTGAATCTAAAAGAAACTAAGTAAATTAATGGTAAATGTAACAAATAAAACATAAAGTAAACGTTTATTAGCTCAAAAATTGGTTTTAATCAAATTCCACATCAGATTAACAGTGCATTACTAAATATAAACATTAAAACAATTATATAAAATATTGTGCAATTAACTATTATAATATGACTAGTAAATAATAAAATTGCATTCGAGTTGATTAGCTGGACTCATTTGTTTCACCAAGTATTAAATACTAGTAAAATACTAAACAAACACTACAAATAAATAAAATTGATAAATATAAAAAAACTAGTATAGTAAATACAAACATTAAATTCAATATGTGTTAAGAAAAATGTTTGGGATCAAATATAGAAACTATTTATTAATTTTAAAACGTTAAAACAATTGTATTACTAAACATATTGGTTTTGGTTAAGTATTAAACAAGCTTATTAAGTAAACATCTTATTTTTTATTTATTTTATTTTATTTTTTTAATGAGAGGTCAACCTCCTTCTTAACCTTACTCTGCCCATTCCTCATAGACTATTGATCTGTGCGAGGAACTTATTCAGACAGAGTAAGGGGCAAACCAGTACAGTAGAAGGTGAATATTACTGATAAATGTTCCAGTCTAGGCCGGATTAGAACCAACGCTATCTCTAACCCCAAGCTCAAAGTCCTGACTCCTTAGACCGCTCGGTCACCGTCGCTCCCTATATGTAAAGGGGTGAACCAGTACAGTAGAAGGTGAATATTACTGATAAATGTTCCAGTCTAGGTGGGATTCGAACCAGCACTATCTCTAACCCAAGCTCAAAGTCCTGACTCTTTAGACCACTCGACGACCGTCACTATCTATATGTAAAGGGGTGAACCAGTACAGTAGAAGGTGAATATTACTGATAAATGTTCCTGTCTAGGTGGGATTCGAACCAGCGCTATCTCTAACCTAAGCTCAAAGTCCTGACTCCTTAGAGCGCTCGGCTAACGTCACTCCCTATATGTAAGGGTAAAAACAGACAGACAGCGTAGCGCAGCGTAGCGTAGCGTAGCGTATCCGAGCGCAATGTAGTCCAATACACACAGAGAGCGTAGCGTAGCGCATTGCAGGTTTAATTCTATTAATATACGAACCATTTTGGTTGGGCGCATTTCAACATAACTGTGATAACTACAACAAAAAGCACCTATTTCTTCTGTGTGGCATACCGTACTGTACAATTAAATAACTAACACGTATTGTAATTTCTCTTACTTGAACAATTTAGAGCTGCTGATATCTCGTCCCACATCTTGTCTATCATGCCACGGTTGTGGTGTTGTTTGTGCTTTGTTTGCCAGATCGGGGTCCTGACAAACACCTCGGAGATCAGTAGTTCCATGTCCATTGTACACAAACACTGACGGGAGTAATGTCTTCACTCGAATACGCTCCAATACGCTCTGAGAAAAACAAAATAGTTTGTTCCTCCGGTATACGCTGCGCTGCGCTACGCTACGCTGCTCTGAAAAACGCTACTATAGTGTGTCTTGCATCGAATCAATGCATGATTTTGTTTTAAAAAATACGCTGCGCTGCGCTACGCTACGTTACGCTACGCTGTCTGTCTGTTTCTACCCTAAAGGGGCGAACCAGTACAGTAGAAGGTGAATATTACTGATAAATGTTCCAGTCTAGGTGGGATTCGAACCAGCACTATCTCTAACCTAAGCTCAAAGTCCTGACTCCTTAGAGCGCTCGGCTAACGTCGCTCCCTATATGTAAAGGGGCGAACCAGTACAGTAGAAGGTGAATATTACTGATAAATATTCCAGTTTAGATCGGATTCAAACCAGCACTATCTCTAACCCAAGCTCAAAGTCTTGACTCCTTAGACCGCTCGACGACCGTCACTATCTATATGTAAAGGGGCGAACCAGTACAGTAGAAGTTGAATATTACTGATAAATGTTCCAGTCTAGGTGGGATTCGAACCAGCACTATCTCTAACCTAAGCTCAAAGTCCTGACGTCTTAGACCGCTCGGCCACTGGCTCGCACAAATACAATTGTATTGCATCTGAATATTATTGGTGATGAAACACTAAAATTGGTTGGTAAATATATACAATAAAAACAAGTTTACTAAAAACTAAAGCTTCCGGTAACGACCGCGTCAAGGTGTTATTTACAGTATTTACATCACCAAACGTTTCACCCATACTGTGATGTAGCATCCTCAGTGGAATCTCTGAGACTCACTGAGAATGCCACATCAGAATATGGGCGAAACGTTTGGTGATGTAAATATTGTAGTTAACACCTTGACGCGGTCGTTACCGGAAGCTTCAGTTATTAGTAATGACACCGGCCGCTTAAACCTACGAGTTAAGATAAAAACAATTTAACTGGCTTGGATGATTGTGATTTTTAATCAAGTAAAAACCTACAAACATGAATATAGACTAAAAAATATAAACATGAACTTAAACTAAACCTATAAAAATGGACATAAACTAAATCCCATAAACATAAGCATTACCCAAAACCTATAAACACGAAAGTAAACGAAAACCTATAAACATGGTCGTAAACTAAAACATACAAACATGAACGAAAACTAAAGATCTATAAACATGAACGTAAATTAAAACTTGTAAAAGTTAACTGAAACCTATAAACACGAACGTAACCTAAAACCTATAAACATGGACATAACCTGAACCATATGAACTCGAAAATAAACTAAAACTTATCAATATAAACTTCACAAATACTCACAAAATTTAACTGGATCAAGCTTTAAGAAAGAACCTCAAACTACTTAGTAAAGTATCATATCCATAATATTGAAGAATTCCAAAACATATTTACAGATTATTTTTTAAAAACAATAAATTTCTTGAATTTATTGGATTTTTAATAATACAGTTTTGCATAAAGTATAGATATATATACAATAAATTTATATTTCAAAACTACAAATTCTAGAATTGAATACAAAGAATTAACTTTAAAACTACTTTTCTGGAGTAGGCTATACAGTACTACTATTAGACGGTCGTCGCTAATAGTAATGTAAACTTATAAACTTGGTCTTCGAATGTCAACCACGTCATGGAGATATGTACACTATGCACACTTACTGCCACCATGTACCTTCTGTAAATGCACTGCCAATTGGAAGTAGTTGTACAAATGTTAATATATACATGACTTCGTCGACATCTGTATAAAAAAAAAAAAAAATGCTTCGCCGTTCATAGTAAAAAAAGTTGTACTTTTTAAAATGTATTAATACTTAAAGGTTATTAATAACAAATTTAAAATTGCCGTTTATAACCTTGCCTTCAATAATTAAAGATAATTTACTAAACATTTCCAATGATTTCATGCTCAGATTTACAAAACACTCAACTTTAAATTGTGTCCTGACGATATCCTACGCACGTTCCATTTCTCTGTTATTACATTAACATTACATAGTTACATATATTACTAGAATATCTAAACAAGTTAGATGAAGTGTTCTCGGAGTTCACACAAATATCTCCTTAAAGCTTGAAATCCTTTAGGTTTTGTTTGAGGAACAGAATTATCGGGGCCAAGATACCTGCCATCTGAAAGAAAAAAAAATAAATTATTATTAAAAGTTGTTATGTATAAATATTCTACTTTTATAGAGTAGTAGTTCTAAAAATACTATTCCCAAGGAACCGTTTGCGGTAAAAATTCTAATTCCAATTCTAAAGATGTTGCTTTTTTAATTCTTAATTTTTTAATACGAGTAGTTACCAATATCTCAGGCCCAACTTTCCATACACGTACAGAAGTACTGACTCACCAAACCTCATTTGAAACGTATAGTGGCATTGACCGAACCACCCTCCCCTTCACGTTCAGTGGTACTTACCCACCCACCCTCTCATTCGAGTACAGTGGTACTGACCCACCCGCCCTCCCATACAAGTACAGTGGTACTGACCCAACCATCCTCCCATTCACGTTCAGTGGTACTGACCCACCCACCCTCCCATTCACGTTCAGTGGTACTGACCCACCCACCCTCCCCATACACGTAGAGTGGCACTAACCCATTCATCTTCCCATTAACATACAGTGGTACTGACCTACCCACCCTCCCCATACACGTACAGTGGCACTAACCCATTCATCTTCCCAATAACATACAGTGGTACTGACCCACCCACCCTCCCCATAGACATACAGTGGCACTAACCCATTCATCCTCCCATTAGCATACAGTGGAACTGACCCTACCACCCTCCCAATACACGTACAGTGGTACTGACCCACACACCCTCCCCATACACGTACAGTGGCACTAACCCATTCATCCTCCCATTAACATACAGTGGTACTGACCCTCCCACCCTCCCCATACACGTACAGTGGTACTGACCCACCCACCCTCCCATACACGTACAGTGGTACTGACCCAACCACCCTCCCATTCATGTTCAGTGGTACTGACCCTGCCACCCTCCCCATACACGTACAGTGGCACTAACCCATTCATCCTCCCATTAACATACAGTGGTACTGACTCTCCCACCCTCCCATACACGTACAGTGGCACTAACCCATTCATCCTCCCATTAACATACAGTGGTACTGACCCAACCACCCTCCCATTCACGTTCAGTGGTACTGACCCAACCAACCTCCCCATACACGTACAGTGGCACTAACCCATTCATCCTCCCATTAACATACAGTGGTACTGACCCTCCCACCCTCCCATTCACGTTCAGTGGTACGTATTAATTTGTAATAATTAGTAGAGCATTCGTATAGAACTGGATAAATTTAGTTTTAAATTGTTTATTTTCCAGAGTATTAAACTGTTGTATTATTTTGTTGTTTTGTGTTTGCTCTTAACGTACTGATGTGTTTTTATTTTGTCTACTAAATGAGTGTTAAGTGTAAAAAGAACTTTAGAAAATTGCCGTCATTAAACCTACCTCCTAAATAGTGAAATTTTGATTAAAGGGTTTACAATGTAATTCACCAGCTGATATTTTGGTTAGTCTTTATTATGTTTACAGTAATTTAATTTATTTGTTTATTTAACATTCCATATAGTTCAACCATTAAGAGGGCTGTAAGACGTGGCAACAGCGCGTCCTGTGCCCGGACAGCAACAGACATTGATTACACGAGCGCACATCAATGCCTGTTGATTTATTAAGCGATACAAAATCACAGGATATAATCATGGTAATCCGAACTGTAAATTCGTATCTTATTTTTTCAATCCGCTATTTATTAAAAAAAGCTATTTATCGTCTTATTTTACCAGGCTGAGGGCTAAGAAGCCTCTCTAACACCTAACCTGAGAACCAACGGCTTAAAAAAGGGTGATTTCCGAACCACCACCAGCGACCGGGTAGGCGGACTGTGTGCAAGAACGGGACCGCTCAGAAGGTTACCCATCCAAGGGACGGCCCACGCTCGATGTTGCTTGCCTCCGTTATCTTGCGATATCGTCGGAACCCTCCAGTCAAGGTCACTGGCCACCTTCATGCTAGTTTTATAATCCATATTGGAAGCTTTTTCGATTAGCAGATCTTTATATTGCATAAGTTTGCAATAATTACAAAAACGTTCTTTTTTATCGAAATAAAAAATTCAAAAATTACGCATACTATTAAAAACTGTGTTCTTAAAACGTAGTTAAAATTGCAATGTTCTAAGCTTAATAGTTTTTCGCGAACATCATCTTATAGTTGAATCTTGTTATAAAAGTATTGAAAATGCGTGTTTTCTAGTCTTGGACCACAATAAAAAATATTTATTAATAAAATAAAAATTTACCACTTACGTGGTGAGACACAAAAATAAATAAAAGCTAAACATTTGTATATTATTTTTATAAATTTGATTGATATTATTTTATACTAGATGTTCAAACTCGAGTACGCATTTAGAAACCGATACACTTTATAAAAATATTGATAAATACAATATAGGTAAATTAAATTAAAAAGAAAAAGTATAGTTTAAAGTTGCTTTGACATTTTAATAACTTATATTGCAAACAGAACATAGTTTTAAAACAGTAAAATATAAAATTACTAGGTTATGTATTATTTTATGATACATAACTTACTCATTTATCTAAAAGCTTACAGTTTTTACTGTGCCATAATAAAGTAAAATTAATCAAACATAATAAAACGTTCATAATTGGGGATGAGTGGTAGAGAAGACTTATTAGTCATAACTCATACTCTTAAATAAAGGTGTTTTTCATTTCATATCATCTCATTTAATCTTATCTCGTCTCATCTCATTTCATCTCATATCAAATCATTTTATAATCTCTTATAATCTTATCTCATATCACCTAATATGATATCATCTCATATTATATAATCTCATCTCATATCAATTCAAGTCTCTCAGTGACTGTCTTAGTCTTGCAGTTTACTAGCAGGTATTTTAGTATTTGGCTAAAGAGATGTCATATTGATGCATCAAATATTTCATCTACCTAACTATTATTAGAATAAATATCGACAGTGACTGCATGCTAATATTTTGAGTGTTTTGCTGACTTTTAGCATTAAGACTCTTTTGAGGATGAAATATATTCTTTGCTTTTAAAAATCATTTAAAATAAATTTTGCACTGAAAGAAATGTAGAGTCACAATTACACTTTCTTCTCATTTCTAAATGAAGAGATAGTAAAATTATTTGTTCAAAACTTCTGGGGGACCACGTGTGACCTTGCCGTGAATCACAACCTAACCCAATATAACCTTCTGAGGGACCACGTGTAACCTGGCCGTGAATCACAACCTAACCCAACATAACCTTTAGAGGGACCACGTGCAACCTGGTCGTGAATTACAACCTAACCCAACATAACCTTGTGAGGGACCACTTGTGACCTTGCCGTGAATCATAACCTAACCCAACATAACCTTGTGAGGGACCACTTGTGACCTTGCCATGATTCGCAACCTAACCTAAAATAACCTTCTGAGGGACCACTTGTGACCTTGCCGTGAATCACAACCCAACATAACCTTCTAAGGGACCACTTGTGACCTTGCCGTGAATCGCAACCTAACCCAACATAACCTTCTGAGGGACCACTTGTGACCTTGCCGTGAATCGCAACCTAACCCAACATAACCTTCTGAGGGACCACTTGTGACCTTGCCGTGAATCACAACCTAACCCAACATAACCTTCTGAGGGACCACTTGTGACCTTGCCATGAATCGCAACCTAACCTAACATAACCTTCTGACGGACCACTTGTGACCTTGCCATGAATCACAACCTAACCCAACATAACCTTCTGAGGGACCACTTGTGACCTTGCCGTGAATCACAACCTAACCCAACATAACCTTCCGGAGAACCACTTGTGATCTTGCCGTGAATCACAACCTAACCTAACATAACCACGTAACATAACCTAACTTAACCTTACATACACTGGTTACCTACAGGGATTCGAACACTGGACATTTCACTCTTCAGTTTGAAGCCTTAACCACTGAACCACCTTATTTATATAATGAAATAATTCATTGATAAGCATTCATTATAATAAATTTATACTGACTCAGCAAATATTCCAAAATGCTTCTGGAAAGACTAAAAACTATTTTTAATCTCCTAAAATTATAAGAGTAAACCTCACAAAACTGAAATTCTTTAGGCGTCATAAAATTACCCGCGTATCTGAAGTTGTCTTTGGAACAACAAAGTTTTATGTTAGTATTTACTTCTAAAAGTTCAAGAGTAACCTTTTCAAAACTCATTCTTCGTGAAAATCAAATTTGCCAGTAGAAATATTTAGCGTTGCCCTTGCACGTACTTAACTGTAATTGGGGTGCCAAATTGTAGACAATTTTCACGAATCGAAGTATAACGTCAGTTTTTGCAAAAGTTAAAATATAAAAATCCCATCTACCCACAACCAATTGAAATGCAATATATTATTAAATCATACTAGAGATCTATTCATTTCAGATTTATTTTACCAGAAAATTGAAGGATGAAATGAAAACAGCCCTTATTTAAGTGACGCATTTACGACAATTACGACTCCTCTCTTCCGCGTACACTGATTTATTCATAATAAATTATAATAAAATAAAATAAGATATTTAATATTACAATACATATTTAGGAAATAAATAAATTTTAGAATACTACCAATAACAAAAATATACATAAATACTCTTACACCTACCACGCATACAGTGTGCTCACACGAACAGCCAGCCTGTACCCCAACCCCACCACCACCGCAACAAAAGGGGGGGGGGTCAAAACACTTGGGAGTACGGTATAGCGAGAAGGCCCATAAAAATACGTGGCAGTATAATATGGTGGGAAGGTTGGTTAAAATAGGTGGGAGTATGGTATGGTGAGAAGGCACGTAAAAATACGTAGCAGAATAATATGGTGAGGAGATTGGTTAAAATAGGTGGGAGTATGGTATGGTGAGAAGGCCCGTAAAAATACGTGGCAGAATAATATGGTGAGGAGGTTGGTTAAAATAGGTGGGAGTATGGTATGGTGAGAAGGCACGTAAAAATACGTGGCAGTATAATATGGTGAGGAGATTGGTTAAAATAGGTGAGAGTACGGTATGGTGAGAAGGCACGTAAAAGTACGTGGCAGTATAATGTGGTGAGGAGATTGGTTAAAATAGGTGGGTGTATGATATGGTGAGAAGGCACGTAAAAATACATGGCAGTATAATATGGTAAGGAGGTTGGTTAAAATAGGTGGGAGTATGGTATGGTGAGAAGGCCCGTAAAAATACATGGCAGTATAATATAGTAAGGAGGTTGGTTAAAATAGGTGGGAGTATGGTATGGTGAGAAGGCCTGTAAAAATACGTGGCAGTATAATATAGTGAGGAGATTGGTTAAAATAGGTGGGAGTACGGTATGGTGAGAAGGCCTGTAAAAATACGTGGCAGTGTAATATGGTGAGGACATAGGTTAAAATAGGTGAGAGTATGGTATGGTGAGAAGGCACGTAAAAATACGTGGCAGTACAATATGGTGAGAAGATTGGTTAAAATAGGTGGGAGTACGGTATGGTGAGAAGGCACGTAAAAATACGTGCCAGAATAATATGGTGAGGAGATTTGTTAAAATAGGTGGGTACGGTATGGTGAGAAGGCCTGTAAAAATACGTGGCATTGTAATATGGTGAGGAGGTTGGTTAAAATAGGTGGGATATGGTATGGTGAGAAGGCACGTAAAAATACGTGGCAGAATAATGTGGTGAGGAGGTTGGTTAAAATAGGTGGGAGTATGGTATGGTGAGAAGGCGCGTAAAAATACGTGGCAGAATAATAAGGTGAGGAGATTGGTTAAAATAGGTGGGAGTATGGTATGGTGAGAAAGCACGTAAAAATACGTGGCAGTATAATAATGGTGAGGAGATTGGTTAAAATAGGTGGGAGTATGATATGATGAGAGGGCACGTAAAAATACATGGCAGTATAATATAGTAAGGAGGTTGGTTAAAATAGGTGGAATACGGTATGGTGAGAAGGTAGGTAAAAATACATGGCAGTATAATAAGGTAAGGAGGTTGGTTAAAATAGGTGGGAGTATGGTATGGTGAGAAGGCCTGTAAAAATACGTGGCAGAATAATAAGGTGAGGAGATTGGTTAAAATAGGTGGGAGTATGGTATGGTGAGAAGGCCCGTAAAAATACGTGGCAGAATAATATGGTAAGGAGGTTGGTTAATATAGGTGGGAGTATGGTATAGTGAGAAGGCCTGTAAAAATACGTGGCAGAATAATAAGGTGAGGAGATTGGTTAAAATAGGTGGGAGTATGGTATGGTGAGAAGGCCCGTAAAAATACGTGGCAGAATAATATGGTAAGGAGGTTGGTTAAAATAGGTGGGAGTATGGTATGGTGAGAAGGCCTGTAAAAATACGTGGCAGTATAATATAGTGAGGAGATTGGTTAAAATATGTGGGAGTATGGTATGGTGAGAAGGCACGTAAAAATACGTGGCAGAATAATAAGGTGAGGAGATTGGTTAAAATAGGTGGGAGTACGGTATGGTGAGAAGTCACGTAAAAATACGTGCCAGAATAATATGGTGAGGAGATTTGTTAAAATAGGTGGGAGTACGGTATGGTGAGAAGGCCTGTAAAAATACGTGGCAGTACAATATGGTGAGAAGATTGGTTAAAATGGGTGGGAGTACGGTATTGTGAGAAGGCACGTAAAAATACGTGGCATTGAAATATGGTGAGGAGGTTGGTTAAAATAGGTGGGATATGGTATGGTGAGAAGGCACGTAAAAATACGTAGCAGAATAATATGGTGAGGAGGTTGGTTAAAATAGGTGGGAGTATGGTATAGTGAGAAGGCACGTAAAAATACGTGGCAGAATAATAAGGTGAGGAGATTGGTTAAAATAGGTGGGAGTATGGTATGGTGAGAAAGCACGTAAAAATACGTGGCAGTATAATAATGGTGAGGAGATTGGTTAAAATAGGTGGGAGTATGATATGATGAGAGGGCACGTAAAAATACATGGCAGTATAATATGGTGAGGAGGTTGGTTAAAATAGGTGGAATACGGTATGGTGAGAAGGTCTGTAAAAATACTTGGCCGCATAATATGGTAAGGAGATTCATTTTAACGAGTCTTTAAGGTTATGCTTTTATATTTTAACACGTCGGAGGTTCGATAACAAGGCTCGTAAAAAAGAAAATTCAGGAACAAAGCTTATTTAGTCATGGAATTAGATATATATGTAATAACAAAAGTACTAATACCAAAATGTGATTTATATTTTCCTATTGAAAATGATGAGAAAACAAGGATAAGCAAGCGCCGTAAAACTTTTCTTATATGCAATATCCGTAGCACCGTTATGTTGTGGTATTGCGTCTTCTTTAATTACGGCGCTTTGATAACAGTTTGGCGTGAAAGAATCAATCTAATGTCTGCTGAACACTGAACAACAATGTATAAAACAGTGCTTCTTACCCGTGCTACAAGCTTGAGGTTTACGTCAAAAAATCCTCCAGCAGTGAAGACGGCCTTCCGGTGGAGAAGGACCATGGAGAACTGCTCCAGCTGGAAGCAGACAGTACACAATTGTCATTTGTTACATATAATTAGCAAGCAAAATTAGTGATTATATCTAGCTGTAAGTCTTGACTCTGAGAGAGATAGTTAATTATTTAGAGGATACCTGCTATTAAAAGGGTAAACAGATTACTTATGTAGAATGTTGTATTTTTTCTGATGAACCTAACTGCAGAATGGCACAGAGAGGAGAAAAGAAAGATATAGAGGTCGTTTTCTTTAGGCCACAGCGAACTCCTCAGTTGCATTTAGAACGATGCTCGAGAGGGGACTTTTGTGGAAAAGAGGCTTAAAAAATCGAGAATACAGTAGGTTAAGCCATTGAACAATTTTACAATCTAAAACCGACAAGTCAATAAAGGTTGCATGCAATATACATCTATCACAGTAATAATAAAATAATAAATAATTTCAGTAGTCTACATCAGTATTTACGTTTAAAATAAGAACGGATTATATTAAATGATACTGCCAATAAAATAGAACTGCAATTTATTTATCCTAACGCAGTTTGGAGGTATGATCGACAGAACCAGAATCAGTGGAGGTATGTAGGCTCATCTTATCAGTCGAGTTAGCTGTGCCCTCTGCATCCCTCCTACACTCTCATCAGTTCTCCTAGCAGTGACAGGGGTGTCAAACGTACGATAATTATCGTTTTTGTACGATACTAAATAATTATGTACGATAATACGGTAAATTAGCATAATATGCGATAAAATACGACAATTCTGGCGAGACGATAAAAATGCCACTGATTTTAATACGCAGCCTGGCAGAGTTATAAGGGTGTTTTACCCCTATCATACATTCATAGATCAGAACTTGACCTTTTTAAGTTAGATCTCTTCACTTTGTTATAAATCACCAATAAAAACACTTTTATACAAGGCCTTTCGCCAGCAATACTTGCATCATCAGGCAGCATACACAAAATGAAGAATGCCAATATCAACTCCATCTCAAATTGACTAGATCCCTTCATGGTTTGTTTTGTTATTCTTCTGACTACTGGTTTGACAGTCATTCTCGTTCCATCTTATCAGTTAGTGTTGTCAGTCAGAGGTAATGTAATTTTACTGTTGTACTGACGTAGTCCAAAGCACTGCTGTGATATTTTTTTATTTTAGCATTTTATATGTTTAAATAAAATGTTTAGTATTTGTATGAAATAAAATTACTTGTATGTATTCTTGAATAGGAAGGCGAAAAGAAATAAACACCGATTGTTGTTACTGATAAATTGGCTAAAAATTGGTAATTTAACCTTTCTAAAAAGTGCACGGTAATTTCAACCTCTAGCCCCCATAATTTTATTTTTTAAGTCTGACAACACTGACGCTGTATCTCAGTGTCGCTCTTCTGCTCTTGACTCTGGGCTGTACAGTCATTCTGCAACTTATCGTTCCTGATATTCTTTGAAAGTTGTATAAG
This sequence comes from Stictocephala bisonia, assembly GCA_035578905.1. NCBI lineage: Eukaryota > Metazoa > Arthropoda > Insecta > Hemiptera > Membracidae > Stictocephala > Stictocephala bisonia. The sequence continues at coordinate 7,104,402 of JAQJVL010000001.1, forward strand.
ACGTCTTTTTATTATTTTTTCCTCACTTCCGTGTTCACTTCAGTTTGAATAAACAACACGTTTTTTCTTTCGGTAAAATATTTTTTTTTTTGTTTTATTTCTACGCTACAGTATTACTTTTGTCAGCTGGTTGTGTATTGGAGGTGGGGGATGCAGTTCACTATCCTGTGGAGTTCCTACGTACTCTGAACCCCTCATAGACTTTGTTTTAAGGTGGGAATACCAATCAAGCTGCTACGTAACACAGATAGTCCTAAACTGTGCAATGGTACCAGACTTCAAGTCAAGGCGCTGGCCAACAATGTTATTGAGGCCACCATAATTACAGGTAAAGGCTAGGGAGAGATTGTTCACTCCGCGAAATTCGTTAATTCAATCTATCACTTCACTTTTAAACTTTTGCAGTTTCTGGTCAAGCATGCTTAGCCATTACTTTTAACAAAGCCTAAGAGCCAACTTTAAAAGTAGCTGGAATGGATTTATAGAATGACTGTTTCTCCCACGGCCAACCCTACAATCTTGCCTACTCTAGAGTGAGCTCTTCGAAAAACTTTTATATTTTGCAGCCAGAAGGACAGACTGCAAATGTAGTTTACACGGAAGTTCTCCAATAATAGTTGCATAACTTCTAACCCAACGTCACGCCAAGCTTTATTTAATAGCTTTAACCGTACGTTATCTCTTTGTTTGCTGCCCTCCCTGTGGTGAAGCTGGATACCTAATTTTTCAACTATGAAATTGTAAGTAACAGCCACATGTAGCTAAAATCCAAACAAACACGAAACAAATTTGGAATTTAGGTTTGTTAATAGCACACACAAAAATATATATAAATATTCAAAAAGCTCAAAGGTCATTTTTATTTGTCTTTATGGCAATACAAAACTCTGTACTCATTTAAAAAATAAACCAAGTAGGTACGCGTGTATTTTCTTTACCAACTGTCTAATGTTTGCAATAGAGAAGCACTTGTATATATACATAATTATAGTATATATGTATATATTTGTATATACATTGTTTTGGAGAATACTTTAGAGCGTACAATACAGATCTTAGCAAATTCTTAACTGTTTAATTATGTGTACATAGGTATGTTGTTGATCTTACCTCTTTAACGACTTCAGAAGAGTGGCAATTTTCGTCTAAAAGGTCGTGAACTAGTAAGGCGGTTTTTTGTGTCTGAAAATAAATAATTAGAAACTCAACTTTTTAAATATGCACAGTTAATTTAATAGATCAGTTTTAATTAGTTTTCAAATATTTCATTCGTAACAGCTACCCTCACTCTGTTTTAACTTGATGCATGAAATAAGGAATCAAAATAAAAAAAATCACTAACTCAGAAAACCCTAAGGCATTTATGCCCACTCCTTACATACAAAACCTCTCAGAAAAATTAGACGAATCGTTAGGGAATATAGATTCAGAGCTCTCTAACACTAACCTAAAAACTCACTAAAAACGAGGAGCAATCCTTCAAACAAATACTTTATTTGTGAATTTAATGTAAAGTACACAGGATAAACAAAAAGATATTCTGTGGTCTTGGTTTTTTCATAAGAATCTGTTCAATGTAAACCATGGTGAGATGATGCACATAGTTCACAGAAAATATCTGCTTTTTGTCTGTGACTCCACTCCTTAACACTCTCTAGCCTCAGCAATATCCAGCTTATAGCCTAGCAATCTAAACTCTCTCACATACAGATATGCAACTATGTATAAGTTTATATATAACATAATATAATCTGTCTACAACTTAAAGTCCTTTTTTGACTTGATTATGATTACCAGAGGAGCAAACCCTCTAAACACATTCTTTATTTACATAGAGTTCTAACTCTATGATCATAGAGTCAACTTTCTAAAGTCATACCTTCTTACAAACTTGAACATAAGGATGTAAGAATACATGATATCCTGAAAAGTTCATCGAAATCTACAAGCATGCAGTTTTTTTAAGTTGTCTTACATTGATTGTCTTGTTAATTTAGGGTTGATTTTCTTGAAATCATTTTTTAAATGTAGCCCAAAGCAGTAAGTAACGACTGAACATGATAGGAATTTATACGTGTTTCGTTTGTTTTTTTTAACGCTTGAATCGTTGTAAATCTCCAACAAATTCACCAATCATCAACGCTTCAATGCCAACAGATAACTTTTAAACAATAGATTTAACATAGTTGTTTGATTCAATTAATTATATTGTAGAATGTTATACCTGTTCCAGGACTTTTGATGAGACCGAAAGTATAGTAACCAAGGAAAGAACTTCCCCGACAACGTGGCAGATCAAGTCAACATTCCTCAAAGTATGCATTTCTTGGTTTAGGGCCAGTGGGATACAAATTCCCAAGTTGATCACTGACGGTACAATATAGGCTAATGCAGTAAGAGAGAAGATGGAGTCGAGAGTCCTTAAAGCATAAATCAACTTCAAATGGGTTTTATTAAAGTTCTTTATTTTCTCAGGAGTGACAGTTCTGTCGTCTTCACTTTCGAGAATGAACTTGGTCCTGCGCCATTCTCGGACACAAGACAAATCTCTGAAGCTGACATCAGGAGGTTGGGGTAGAAACACGGGCCATCGATTGTTAAGGTCATCCAAGTGCCAATTGAGGAGTTCCAGCTTGTCATTTACTAAATCAAAAAGGACTCTGATTTTACAAGCGGTGCCAACTACGACCATCACATGACATAAGTTAGCGATAGTGAAATAAAAACCAAGGTTGAAGACTTGACAAGCTAGTGAAACAAGTTTTGGGCTGAACAACATCGCAATCCAGACGATCTGTGATGTCTTGGTAGGATGGAGTGGTTGTCTAATGTTGAGAGAAGACAGTGACCTCTGAGCAGACTCCATGATTCTAAAGAATTTAATCAATGAATCGCTTGACAAAATTGCAGATATGATCAGAAATAAGTGACGAATGGCGTCGCTAAAAACAGCCATAAAACTGACAAAACCAGTGATGCCTCCGAGCTTTTCACTAATCTTGAACAACAACATGATGGGAAAGATTTCGTACACAATAAACAACAAGAACATGTAGATCTTGCTAGTGTTGGGAATGTGGTGTCTCCGCAATGCCGAGGGACAGACCCCACAGACTCTTAGGGCCACCACTGTAGGCTGAAGAAGACTCACCGTGTCCTGGTACATGATAGCGACTGGCCATACCATCACGTCAATAAGGAATTAATATATTGATGGTTGTGCTTGAAGTTGTGGAGAGGCCCTTGACCCATCAAAGCTCTCGTCAAGTGACACATCCAAATTAGTTTTGATACAATATCACATTATTTCTCTAAAAACTTATTAAAATATTACTATACTATAATAAGATTAACGATTTCGATTTGCCATGAATAATATATACTTTGTTTCATTGTGTCCATTTGAAATAAACATAATTCTTTATATGAAAATGCTTTGTTGTTTTAATAATATTGTTTCTCACAGTATATTACCAATCGTTTTTTATTGCCGTGCAGCATAAAATAATTATTTTAATTAGGAAATACTAAAGGACCTCTGGTCTATATGTTTATTTAAATAATAACAATTACTCATAAGGGCAAATATTTAAACAAACATGTATATTTGAATAAATTACAATGGTAAATGAACATTAAAGACGCTCTTAAAATAATAGTTAAAGAGGTAAACTATGGACTAGGATTTCAATAGTACTTGCCTTTATAAGGCATACTTCATGAAGTGTCGAAAACCAAACGTAACTTACAAAATTATAGGCTTCCAAACATGAGTACCAATAAACACTGCAATATGTAAAAAGAAATGTGTACCACAAGACACAGACATTTTAAGAGTAATGTGTACCACAAGATACTGACATGTTAAGAGTAATATGTACCACGAGGCACTGACATTTTAAGAATAATGTGTCCCACAAGATACCGACATGTTTAAAGTATGTGTACTGCAAGACAACAACATGTTTTTATATGAATTCACAATTTTTTTCAAGGAATTTCAAACATCACCAACTAGAAAAAATAAATTTTTTACTATGGCGTGCTTTCTCTCTATAAATTGGTAAGATGGTAATTAAAAATAAAACTTTGTTATTGCTATCAATGCATTAGTATTTTTAATAGCCTGTTTATTTACATGTATACATAAAGTACATAATTAAAATAAAAACCCGTTACCACGGTTGTTTGGGTTAGCAATTACCTTTGTAAAAGTTTGGGTTGGTGTGCTGTTACCACCTTTCGTTTACAGGTTGTTTGGGTTAGCAATTACCTTTGTAAAAGTTTGGGTTGGTGTGCTGTTACCACCTTTCGTTTACAGGTTGTTAGGGTTAGCAATTACATTTGTAAACGTTTGGGTTGGTGTGCTGTTACCACCTTTCGTTTACAGGTTGTTTGGGTTAGCAATTACCTTTATAAAAGTTTGGGTTAGTGTGCCGTTACCACATTTCGTTTACAGGTTGTTTGGGTTAGCAATTACCTTTGTAAAAGTTTGGGTTGGTGTGCCGTTACCACCTTTCGTTTACAGGTTGTTAGGGTTAGCAATTACATTTGTAAACGTTTGGGTTGGTGTGCTGTTACCACCTTTCGTTTACAGGTTGTTTGGGTTAGCAATTACCTTTGTAAAAGTTTGTGTTGGTGTGCCGTTACCACCTTTCGTTTACAGGTTGTTTGGGTTAGCAATTACCTTTATAAAAGTTTGGGTTAGTGTGCTATTACCACCTTTCGTTTACAGGTTGTTTGGGTTAGCAATTACCTTTATAAAAGTTTGGGTTGGTGTGCTGTTACCACCTTTCGTTTACAGGTTGTTTGGGTTAGTAATTACCTTTGTAAAAGTTTGGGTTGGTGTGCTGTTACCACCTTTCGTTTACAGGTTGTTTGGGTTAGCAATTACATTTGTAAACGTTTGGGTTGGTGTGCTGTTACCACATTTCGTTTACAGGTAGTTTGGGTTAGCAATTACCTTTATAAAAGTTTGGGTTAGTGTGCCGTTACCACCTTTCGTTTATAGGTTGTTTGGGTTAGCAATTACCTTTGTAAAAGTATGAGTTGGTGTGCCGTTACCACCTTTTGTTTACAGGTTGTTTGGGTTAGCAATTATCTTTGTAAAAGTATGAGTTGGTGTGCCGTTACCACCTTTTGTTTACAGGTTGTTTGGGTTAGCAATTATCTTTGGAAAAGTATGAGTTGGTGTGCCGTTACCACCTTTTGTTTACAGGTTGTTTGGGTTAGCAATTATCTTTGTAAAAGTATGAGTTGGTGTGCCGTTACCACCTTTTGTTTACAGGTTGTTTGGGTTAGCAATTATCTTTGTAAAAGTATGAGTTGGTGTGCCGTTACCACCTTTTGTTTACAGGTTGTTTGGGTTAGCAATTATCTTTGGAAAAGTATGAGTTGGTGTGCCGTTACCACCTTTTGTTTACAGGTTGTTTGGGTTAGCAATTATCTTTGGAAAAGTATGAGTTGGTGTGCCGTTACCACCTTTTGTTTACAGGTTGTTTGGGTTAGCAATTACCTTTATAAAAGTTTGGGTTGGTGTGCTGTTACCACCTTTCGTTTACAGGTTGTTTGGGTTAGCAATTACCTTTGTAAAAGTTTGGGTTGGTGTGCTGTTACCACCTTTCGTTTACAGGTTGTTTGGGTTAGCAATTACCTTTGTAAACGTTTGGGTTGGTGTGCTGTTACCACATTTCGTTTACAGGTTGTTTGGGTTAGCAATTACCTTTATAAAAGTTTGGGTTAGTGTGCTGTTACCACCTTTCGTTTACAGGTTGTTTGGGTTAGCAATTACCTTTGTAAAAGTTTGGGTTAGTGTGCCGTTACCACCTTTCGTTTACAGGTTGTTTGGGTTAGCAATTACCTTTATAAAAGTTTGGGTTAGTGTGCCGTTACCACCTTTCGTTTACAGGTTGTTTGGGTTAGCAATTACCTTTATAAAAGTTTGGGTTAGTGTGCTGTTACCACCTTTCGTTTACAGGTTGTTTGGGTTAGCAATTACCTTTGTAAAAGTTTGGGTTGGTGTGCTGTTACCACATTTCGTTTACAGGTTGTTTGGGTTAGCAATTACCTTTGTAAAAGTTTGGGTTGGTGTGCTGTTACCACCTTTCGTTTACAGGTTGTTAGGGTTAGCAATTACATTTGTAAACGTTTGGGTTGGTGTGCTGTTACCACATTTCGTTTACAGGTTGTTTGGGTTAGCAATTACCTTTGTAAAAGTTTTTGTTGGTGTGCCGTTACCACCTTTCGTTTACAGGTTGTTTGGGTTAGCAATTACCTTTATAAAAGTTTGGGTTAGTGTACTATTACCACCTTTCGTTTACAGGTTGTTTGGGTTAGCAATTACCTTTCTAAAAGTTTGGGTTAGTGTGCCGTTACCACCTTTCGTTTACAGGTTGTTTGGGTTAGCAATTACCTTTGTAAAAGTTTGGGTTGGTGTGCTGTTACCACCTTTCGTTTACAGGTTGTTTGGGTTAGCAATTAATTACATTTGTAAACGTTTGGGTTGGTGTGCTGTTACCACATTTCGTTTACAGGTAGTTTGGGTTAGCAATTACCTTTATAAAAGTTTGGGTTAGTGTGCCGTTACCACCTTTCGTTTATAGGTTGTTTGGGTTAGCAATTACCTTTGTAAAAGTATGAGTTGGTGTGCCGTTACCACCTTTTGTTTACAGGTTGTTTGGGTTAGCAATTATCTTTGTAAAAGTATGAGTTGGTGTGCCGTTACCACCTTTTGTTTACAGGTTGTTTGGGTTAGCAATTATCTTTGTAAAAGTATGAGTTGGTGTGCCGTTACAACCTTTTGTTTACAGGTTGTTTGGGTTAGCAATTATCTTTGTAAAAGTATGAGTTGGTGTGCCGTTACAACCTTTTGTTTACAGGTTGTTTGGGTTAGCAATTATCTTTGTAAAAGTATGAGTTGGTGTGCCGTTACCACCTTTTGTTTACAGGTTGTTTGGGTTAGCAATTATCTTTGTAAAAGTATGAGTTGGTGTGCCGTTACCACCTTTTGTTTACAGGTTGTTTGGGTTAGCAATTATCTTTGTAAAAGTATGAGTTGGTGTGCCGTTACCACCTTTTGTTTACAGGTTGTTTGGGTTAGCAATTATCTTTGGAAAAGTATGAGTTGGTGTGCCGTTACCACCTTTTGTTTACAGGTTGTTTGGGTTAGCAATTATCTTTGTAAAAGTATGAGTTGGTGTGCCGTTACCACCTTTTGTTTACAGGTTGTTTGGGTTAGCAATTATCTTTGTAAAAGTATGAGTTGGTGTGCCGTTACCACCTTTTGTTTACAGGTTGTTTGGGTTAGCAATTATCTTTGGAAAAGTATGAGTTGGTGTGCCGTTACCACCTTTTGTTTACAGGTTGTTTGGGTTAGCAATTATCTTTGGAAAAGTATGAGTTGGTGTGCCGTTACCACCTTTTGTTTACAGGTTGTTTGGGTTAGCAATTATCTTTGTAAAAGTATGAGTTGGTGTGCCGTTACCACCTTTTGTTTACAGGTTGTTTGGGTTAGCAATTATCTTTGTAAAAGTATGAGTTGATGTGCTGTTACCACCTTTTGTTTATAGGTTGTTTGGGTTAGCAATTACCTCTACAAAAGTATGGGCTTTTCTACCGTTACCATATTTCGTTTTAAATGTTGTTGGGTTTCCTCTGTAAAAGTATAAATTGGTGGCGCGTTACCACCTTTCGTTTATGGGTTTTTGGGTTAGCAATTACCTCTGCAAAAGTATGGATTGGTAGGCATTATCATCTTTCGTTTATTGTTTGTAGGGTCGGCAATCGCCTTTGTAAAAGTGTGGGTGTGTGGACCAGTACTTCCGTACGTGTATGGGAGTGAGAATGGGAACGGCCGTAGCTAAGAGACTACTAACGGTGGTGGCTTGTTACACAGCTGGTCCAGGTTCGTTCCCCGGTGTGACCGTAAAGTTTTACCCTTTTGCCGTGGTTCAGAAGTCACGTGGTGGTCCAACGACTCTATAAAACTATAATGGGCTCGCCTAAGCTGGCGAGGAACTCTGCGTCAATTGGGCATCTCTTACCACTAAAAGCCATTCGATTTTTTTAATTACAAAAAAACCTTAAGAAAGGGCGAATACATTAAATTTATGAATTATACATAATTTATTTATAAAATACCGTTGATAGTCTCAAAACCACCTTGTTAAACTATAAACGTAGTATTTTTTTACAGAAAATACAACTACACTTCTACTGATACAAGAACAATTACTGATGTAATTCGATATTCATTTGGAACTTGGAAGTTGAAGTCAAATAATGTACAACTTTGTTTTTTGAAAGTAAAGTAATATCTCTGTACGTGTGTGTGAGTGCATATTAAAAAAAGTCTAACTTACTGGAATATACTAATGTATGGCTAAAACGCGTTTGAATGAGGATGCGTGGTTAGTGGAAAGTTATTACTGAATTTCGGCATTAAAACTTTATAGCTTATCATTCTTCAAGCTCTTTCCTTACTGGATTTATTATTTTATGTTATAGATGAATCAAACACTCCAGTAATTATAGTTTTTTATTTCATATGACCTTTCGGTAACATTGTTACCATCTTCATACACAAACTAAATTATTCAATTCGGTAACATTGTTACCGAAAAACCTCACGAAACAAAAAACTATAGTTACTGGAGTTTTTTATTCAATTATTAATTAGTTAGTACAACGTTTATAAATGATACGCACATAGTAGATGTCACGTCTTAAGTGGTGTGGTGTAGATTCTGAAAGTTCAGTGGGTCATCAGAGATGAAGGGAGACTTGGGAGGTTGGGGAACCCCAGTCGGCAGACGGTAACGGGAAGCGCAAGTCCAAGCCGATCGACCTGCATCAGTCCAAGATGGCGACCCAGTGCCAAGCGACGTACAAGGTGCTGGTACTGGGGGATTCAAATGTGGGCAAGACTTGTATAGTGCATCGGTATTGTGACGAGAAGTACTATGACACTTACATCTCTACCATCGGTGAGTAACAATGACACAGGCAAACACAGTTTCCTAACTAAAGGATTATATTTGATGGTGCAATCACTGTATAACGGACTTCCCGTCACAACAAAACAATTCCCAATGTAGGACAGATTTTAATTTTTAATCATATATGTGTGATAAATCTGTCATTTTAATTTTTATACACCGAAACAACAATTTAATTACTGTAGCAGTATTTTAAATTGGATAAAATAATGTGGTAAACAATATTTTTTCTATATTTATTATATTAACAAAAATAGTTTTGAAACATTTTAAACCACGAGAAAAAAGTACTAGGCTATTTTTTTAATCAACTTAAACATTTAAAATCCCCCATTTTTTTTTTAAATGAAGGTCATCATTTTAAATGTATTATAATTTTTTTGTTATTCTTCTATAAAATGAGAACTATATACGATTTTAACTAATGAAGTTATTTTAAAAATTAATACAATTTTTTTAAACTAACACATAAAATGTACAACTACTATAACAAAACTTTCTATACCTTAGGTTAGTCTATTTACAAAACAAAGTATATTTAGGAAAAAAAACATAAGAAGTATACGGTAGCAAGTCTGTGTTAAAATCAGTACAAGTCACTTTTCTAAACTTTTATAAGTTGATTGCGGTACAACTTCATTAAACTAATAATTTTTCTTGTATGCAAGCAAGTACAAGAGTTTCTCTTGCTATTATACATGTAATAATTTCCAAAACTTTTCTATAGATTGGAAATAATTAATTTATTAGTATAAATAACTACTTGTTAAATATGTTTGCCTGGATGTACAGTAAGTAATTTATATTGGGTCAAAATATAACCTAAAACTCAATTGATTCTAATTGTTATTGAATGATGACTGTTTACATTTACTAAAAAAAATAAATAGTTTTTTAATTAGCATAATACGTGTTGGTACATATACAGTACAAGTAAACGTCACACAACACAAATTTATTACAATATAAGTACAAAATGTACAAATATATTACAATACAAGCACAAAATGTACAAATATTATGGTGATCGATTTCGGTGAACCACGCTCACCTTCCTCAGACCAGAGGGATTCACAAAAGAATGGAAAACGGTGTTCAACAACTCAATTTACACCGTTGAACACCGTTTTCCATTCTTTTGTGAATCCCTCTGGTCTGAGGAAGGTGAGCGTGGTTCACCGAAATCGATCACCATAATATTTGTACATTTTGTGCTTGTATTGTAATATATTTGTACATTTTGTACTTATATTGTAATAAATTTGTGTTGTGTGACGTTTACTTGTACTGTAAAAAAAATAATAATATTTTAATAATAATGCTATTAAAGTGTAGGTATTTGTGTTTACAGTATTGTCTAAAGAAAAATTTGTTCTTTTAAGACAAATAAAGTTAAAGTTTACAAGTTTCGTTTTGCTCATTTATTTTCATTAATCACTAAAACATTATCTTGCAGTATTTCCAATGTAGACTAAAGAGAAAATTGCCCTTTTAAGGACCAACACAGTTTAAGGAAACCATTACAAGTTTCATTTAACTATTTAATCTCACTCAATGACCTACATAGATCTTCCTTTGTCAGCCTCTGGACGGAATATTTGTCTGTCTTGCTTCTGTGCAATTTGAATTAGAGACTAGTGATACTGCATGGAAAACTTATAATTAGACTTTCAGACTACAAAACTTATTTTATGTCAATATAATATGGTCAATTATGATTAATACAGCTGATGATAAAATAATTATATCACTTTATTTCAAATATAAAGTAATATATTTTACTATTATTGTATATTGTATACTATTATTATTGAAATAAAATATATTTCAAATATATTTTATTGCAATAAAAAATATACAAAACTTAACTAAGAAACTAATCTAGTACAATAGATCCATATTACAGATAAAACTAACCTTTATATAGGTTATTAGCCAAATTCATTTTGCTATTTACTAGTAGTAGTACTTTTTTTTTTAATGTGCACTTTCTAGAAGACCTTCACACTGGAGGATAAAAAGTCAAGTAGAAAGTGCATGGAGACAGAAATGGAATAACTGGCCACATCGACATAATATAATAATCACTAATATCAAACCCCTGTTTCTCGATTTTTTATTAGCAGTAGCAGTAATGGAGTTGCAAATAGCACGAATAAAGAAAATTATCGAATGTATGCCAATCATTGTATTTAAGTTGTACTTAGAGTATAACTTAAATACAAAAACTGCTCCATTGTCACCAGGCTAGGTCTAAAAAGTCACTAGATGTCGCTAAAACCACTGTTTTATTTACCTAGCCCCTCAACAAGTTGAACATTTGCCGTAATTATGTTAAAAGAAGAAACAAAAACAAAGTTTAATACGTTATTTTAATAACAAAATTACATTTAATCATTATTACAAAATAAAAATCTGAACATTATTTTATTTAAAATAAATCTAAATATAATTTACTTAAGATAAATGAAAACATGATTTTAAAGTAAAATAATTTATTGATACCTATATTAATGAAAGATACAATATTTTGAATCAATTTTTAAATAAAAACAATGAGCATAGTCGAATAATATTCCAATGATAATATTGTGTAGTTTCGATATAGTCTAACACAGTAAGGAATTTCGGAGAATTCATTCGATGGGTTTATATGGAGTCAGATGCAAAAGAAAAATAAAAAACTAAGAGACACAATTTCTCAATATGCTATAATTCATACATATTTTATATAAAATAATGTTGGCGTGCTTGTACCAACTCATTTCGTAAAATTAACCTTAGAATCGGACTTACTACATTCTTTTATTACATTAACATTTGTTAGAATAAAAGTAGACACATATTTTTTTCCGTTAAAGCAATGTTACCTACGCTTTTATTTATGGTTATTTAACGAGTAATCCTTGCAGTAGGACAACATTGTGTAGATCGTACAATTTAGATTTTCATACAGGTGAATGTCAGAATTTAATCAAATGTGTTCCCTGTTCAGCTCATCATAATATAATTTCAAAATCTTGACAGTAAATAATCAATGAGAGTTTGACGATATTATTGCATATTTTATAATTAATAAAACAGCTAATGAGAAAAGCACAATCCTTAAAACGTTGACAATACTCTTGATAAAAACAAAGTATACCATAGGCCTATGTATTAACACAATTTTGATCATCAACGTTTTCCTGGTACATATGACTTTTACTTCAATGCCTGCCTGATGATAACTGACAAGATACAGTTAATTTCCCCAGCTTTTTATGAAATCCCTTCTATTCAGTCCTTTACATCTCCCACGTAACAAATCAAACAATCAAAATAAATGCAAATACGTTAATAAAAGTAGAAAGAATACAACTATGAACGCTATTGAACACAAATTTACTACAATATAACTACAAAATGAACAAAATTATGGTGATCGATTTAGGCAAACCATATATATAAAAATATTGTAATGTTGTAACCATATGTAATATACTAATTGTGAAATATAATCCTTAATCCACTGCCTGATGTTATAGAACTAAAAAATTAAGTAATATGTTATAAAAGTAACCATAGTTCATAGTGTACATTAGGGCTACATAGATTGAAATCTTACCTCATTGAAATAAGAAGAAAAAAAAGTTCAAAATAACTTATAACCTCAGCTGATGTCAGAAGTAGACTGATAGAGTTAACTTGTTGTTAAGTCATATTTTCATAGATTCATTGCAAACATGAATAGCTCACTTAGTGATTGGTAAGTAAAAATATTGATATTTTAAGTGTTTGTACTTAAACTTCTGTATTACGTGCAGCATTTAAATTAAAATTAACGTGACGATAAAGTAATCAGGTTGATTTAGGCCTAGGGCCTCCTGTACAGTTTTGGTTGTGTTAGGTTAGGTTCAGAACAAGCGTTTTTTATGCTTCAATTGTACCACGAGAGGAATATAATTTTGTTCCGACATTTAAATACATGATAGATGAAAAAAGTTCTAAAATGTATTCATGACAACTTTTATTTTCTTGTTAAAATCAAGTTGTCAAAAGCTCTAGTGGGTGTGGTAAGTTCTAGCACTTGGTTATGCAAAGTTGCACAGTTATCTGCTTTTCCGAGATAGATAAGATCAAGACATTAACCCTCCCAGCGTCCATTACTTCACCCTTTAATGTCGGCCCCTTTTTAGGTACTTCGCAGAGTTATACATAAAAATGTATAACATATACATTAGGCCTAACAATGGAAAATAGCAAGTGTTATATATCAATGGAAACTAGAAGACCTAGGCAATCTTAGAAAAATAGTTTTGTTTACATACCTTGTATATTGTGTATGTTCTCCATGATTATATGCAGAAGTATCCAAAATTTGAATTTTTTTCTATATTGACACCATGATGATGAAATTCAAAAATCAATTAAAAGAAAATCCAAGATATAGGTTTTGTTCAAAATGTTATACACAAAATGAAAATATAAACATTATATGGCTTATTGTTTACAAAAGAAAAATTACACTAAAAAAAACTGAACTATATACAGGTTGCTTTTTGCAAACATTTTACTCAGATGAGCTTGAGGATGCCTTCCTTTTCCTACCTCCAGTTTGTGGCCTCCAGTAGTGTTCTAGGTATAGGTATATGAGTAGAGGTAGAGGGCCCAGGGTCTATGGGTGTATCATCATCATCAGTAGGACTTACGTTAGCATCTGAAGTCTCTAAATCGTCCAAGTCAGGAACGTAGTTGTCATCACTACCCGATGAAAAGTCCAGAAGGGAACTATCGGGAGGAAAGTCTTCAGCTACAATGTCACTACCACTGTCACTATCATTTTCTTCTAATATCTCTCTTATATCACTGGATTTATCACGTAAATCGTCACCCATTTTGTACAAACATAACAAGTAAACAAACAATAACCCAACTTACTACGTCGCATTCACCAAAACACTGACAACAACACTAGAGCTTAGTATAAATCAGCTGATTTTTTTCTCCTTGTACAGAACAGTAGAAAACCAAAGACAACGAAATGGAGTATGATCTCCTCTGTCGTTTGATATGTAATATGTTTTACTGTATAAAGTGACAAAATGAGATCGTATTTTCTAAATGATTACATGCTGTCGAAAAATCGACAAGTATCACCAGCGGCGTCGCGATTGCTGTCGATTTTTCGACAGGTGACGCTGGGAGTGTTAAGGAGTGGATTCCTTTTAAATGTTTTGTTTCTATGTTCAGTTACTGAAAAACATATAATGTGCGAGTAAACTATTGCCAGTGTGCGTGGGCTGAATCAAACCATAAGTTACAGATTTCAGACCAACCATTGCTTCGCCTACAAATCTGCACCAGCAGATTTTTACATCACCGGCAATTTAAAACGGCGTTTCCATTTAAAACTTGGCCTATGTAGCACAGATTAGGCCTAGCTAATGAAATAAATCTGTGGTGATTTGTTGCTAGTGTGCGCTAGCCTTGCCTTGTTTTTAGCTACACAATAATTATCTTCTGTTTCAAAGTTATTTTCTGGCTTTGGGTTTATCGTTTTACAAATGTTCTAGAAATTAACAATGCTTCTACTGTTTAATAAATAAGCTCAGGTAGAGGTGTTGGAAATATGCAATAATCTGTCATGAAAACATGTCAAAATTAATTTCAAGCAAATTATGTATCACCTTTGGTAAATATACTTTTTTATGTTGCCTTTGAGGCTATGTTATGTATGTTCTTAAAAAGTGGATTTATGACAAATATATCTTTTCATATTTATCCTAATGTGCCCAAAAAGAACTTTTTCCTACTTAACCCGACCTAATACAGTACAATATAAAAAATGTTGCATTAAGGTCTGGTATCTTGCCTCCAGGACGGTCTGAAGGCTGTTTGTACTGTGAGATTGTATGTAGATTTGTGTTTGTGCTAGGTTGTTGCTTTCTTCAATAACACACTACTAGCTGCCATAATAAAGTTTTCAGCGATATCACGAGAAATAATAACATTTCATGAAGCGAATGGCTGTAAAATAAATGCATAATATAACATGACATTAGTGAGTACATATCTTGTGTATTGTAAGTGGTGCAATCCAGTTTAACTGTTGACAAATCTAAACAATAATCATAAACTATACAGTACAATATAAATAATAACAGTATAGGCCTAGTGAACAATAGTCATATTAGGCCATATAGCAATAAAACAACATGTTAATATGCAACCTAAGAGTGAAATATCAGGCTATCTAATACTTTGAAGATTAATGGAAAAAAGATAATATATTTTGCTAGTTTAGTTGTTTTGTTCCATATAATACATTTTATACTTACTACGTATATATACAACTAAAGAAAACAAATATATTGTTAGAAGCAATTAATATTTTAGTACTCTGCTCTCTAGATGAGAATTAAATTGTGTACTCTGGATTACCTTTTTCACTATTTAAAAAACTAATTTCATGCTTCATAATTTTAGCATTTAGCTATTAAGAACTTTTTGTTTTAAATTTCTTGAATGTTTAGCAAAGTCATAAGTTACAAAAACTTATGTAAACTATTAGTTTTAAAAATCCTACTCAATTCATCTTTTATATTAATGGAGGGAATAGTATATCTTAAAATAGAAATTAAAAACAAAAAATAAATCTTTGAAACAATTTATTATCCATGTTGTAATGGATTTTTAGCAAATTGGTTTTTTTGAAAAATAATAATAATAACCATTTATTAAATAATGTATTTTACAGGTATAGATTTCAAACAGAAGATCATCTACCTAGATGGTGCCCCAATCAAAATGCAAATATGGTGAGCTTATTCCTTATTCGTACCAGTTACTGTATTTGTACTTAAAATTAAATATAGCTTACTTGCATTTTTTATAAGATATAAAGACATGAATTGTGTACATACAGCTGTATTACAAACAGAAATAACTATAGTATTGGCCTTACTATTACTTTCCCCCCTGTGACACCGTCGGCTACGTTCGACAATACAACACTTCGGGTAGTGGACAATGAACGGTTGTTTTGTGGCCTTGCTCAGATTGATTGGGCTTCAGTGATGTTGAATATAAATTTAAATTCTGGTGTATCTGATTTAAACAAAATTATATCTGATTTAATTGAAAACTCAAAAGTAGACAGAAAAGAAACGTCCAAATTTAAGAAATTGAAGCCATTGATATAAAACGATTTAGTAAAATTAATTCGAGAAAAGATAAACTAAGTAAAAAAGTTAAAAAACAAAACCTTTTAATCTTAATATGAAAAATAATTATCTGCATTAATACAATTTATTTCTAATTCAATTCAATTCTAATTCAATAAATATTCTAAACGTTATTATTACAGATCTAAATTAAACCAATTTCATAATAACCCCAAACAATTTTGGATGGTCATCAATGAACTAGCAGGGAGAATTAATAAAAAGGATTTGTTCCCTATGCTGAAATACCGTCCTAATGTATTTCTAACATTACTCATAGTGTTTGCAAAGAATCAAGAATTTATTAATCCATTAAATACAAAAGTACAATAGGCTAAGTCATCAAATGTTCTAAAAGTAACTTAAAATACATACATACAGTGAATGAAAATAAAACACATGCTGTTGAGTCGTTTACTATTTATCATTCATGTATCATCCAAGCACTCAAAGCAAACTCAAAATTCAAATTCAAACTTACCCTGACCTGTTTGCTCTAGACTAATATATATCCTACTACAATGAAGCCAAAATGCTGCCAATGTCTGCATTAAAGTATTCTTTGAAAGTATAAAATGGATTACTATACAATGGACTTTAGTAGCAATCGACTTTAACACTTTTTTTTTCTGCTGTTGGACATTCTCTGGCTAGTTCTATTGACAGAAGTGGTCCACTCATCATCAATGATGCAGATTACAGGCAACCTACAGTGTTCACACATCATACAGTGACTGAGTATGACGTTATTCGATATATTTCTTTTGTACAGGGTAGGTCTGTACCCGGATTTGATACTGTCTCCGCTTCTACTCTTAAAGATAACATACATATCTTCTCTAAGCCATTATTACATTTAATTAATCTCAGCTTGGCAAATGGAATTTTTCCTGACAGTTTTAAATTAGTGGAAGTTTTCCCTCTCTATAAATCTAACTCATATTATGAGAAAAATAATGTCAGGCTAATTTCGGTCGGTTTTGAGTGTTTTCCAAGGTGCTTGAGAGGATAGTAAAAGAACAATTAGTAAATTATCTTCACCAAAATGATATCTTAGCAGATTGATTGTCAATTTGGGTTCAGAACGGATAAGAATGTTCCAGATGTTTTTTTCAAAGTTAGCAAAGAAATTTATAGTTCACTCTCGGACAATGCACTTTCTCTCTTAATATTTGTAGATTTAAAAAAAAAGAAGATTTTTACAGCCTAGATAGAAGTAAACTAATCACTAAATTATCAGCAATAGGTGTATCGGAAAATGCCCTAAACTGGTTTAAAAGTTATCTGACTGGTCGACGCCGGGTGGTGACAATTTGCAGTATAAACAGTGATGAGCTTACTGTTGATTACAGTGTGGTTCAGGGTAATACATTGGGACTAATATTATTTTTAATATACATTAACAACATCTACGAGTATAAAGTAAATATTAACGGAAAATTATTTCTTTTTGCAGATGATACCTTAATTTTAATCAAAGGTAAGTCATGGGAAAGTGTCCGTAATAAAGCTCTATTGGATAAAAAAATGGCCAGACCAAAATATTTATCGCTTAATATTTCTTAAACAAAATTTTTGCCAGTTTTTCTCACACCAAGTGGAGACTACACTTTGAAAAATCTAGTTATACAAAGTTGCCAAAACCACCTGAAAAATTGCTGTAATTGTGAGACCATAGAAAAAGTATTAGCATGTACAAGTATTTAGGAGTTATATTTGATTCACGTATGAAATGGATAGATCATATAATTTCTTAAAAAGCTAAGCCAGAAAATTTATTTTTGCTTTTATACAGTTAAGTAGTGTTCTTAATTTAAATAAAATAAAATTAGCATATTTAGCGTATGTGCAATCAATTCTTTCTTATGGTATTGTTGCTTTGGGGGGGGGGGGGAGAGCATATAGTTCATATCTTGAAGGTCTGAATGTGGTTCATTCTAAAAGCTGGGTTTATGAAATGTCAAAGATATTCCTCTGATTTACTATTTCGAGAAACAAGAATTCTTCCTATCAAACAACTATTTATTAAGGACTTATTCCTTTACATTTTTAAGCACTTTGGTTTGCTGTTTTCCACCATTGAACACACACAACACAACACAAGATATGCAAACAAAGTCGAAATTATAACAATCAATCAGTACAAATCTTTTTCAACAACAAATACTTTTTACATCGCTCACGTCCTGTTCAGAAACTTTCGCACTCAATTTGTAAGTCATAAACCATTTGATTCCACATTTATTACAGTATTTAAGAAAAGCCTTTAATCGTGGTTGCATCTAATCAGTGATGAGAAGGCCGAATCCCTTATCTCTGCTGATTGTAGGCGGCCATGACCTTTTCTCCTCCTCCCCTCCGCATTTCACCTTTAATGCATCGGCACCTTATCTACAGTTTTATTCTCTTTCAATTCGTATTATTTTCTCACGTAAATTTTAATTTTCATTCATTATTTAATATAATATCACATAAATAGTTTGCTCCAAATTAACATATTAGTTTTATTAGTTACACTTCGTAATTTCACAGGTTGTACTTAACACTTAATTTTAATTAAAAACAACTCGAGCGTACAGGCCTCTGATGCTCATGTAGGCTCATTTCTCTTAAATGTCATTTTTATAATCAGGCAAAATATTTGATTATCTTAATTTTGTTTTTCTCTACTTTCGGATTCAGTTTCTAAAATAGCCATCGATAAAACTTAATTATTTTACATTGTGTTTTATTTTTGAGTGGTTATTTTAGTTATTTTTTATATGATGTTGTAAATTATGAAATCTAAGTGATATTTTGCTTAAAAACTTGGTTTGTGAAGTATATTTTGTATTTTCCTTATATATGTATATTTTATTTTGTACTTTGGTGGAATTAAAGTGATTTTTTATTTTGATTTCTGATTTTACTATAGGCCTGCATATATTTTTGAAAAATGTCAAGGGAATGATTTTAATTAGAGTCAAAATATGAACTATTATAAAGCTTCAAGTTAAAAACTAACAAATTAATGATTTTATTCATTAGATTTTAAAATCTAGACCTAAGTTGTGCCACTAGATGGATTTTAAGTTATGTACTAGTGATGAGCGTTATTTCCTTATCTGTGATTGAATGAAATGAAATGAAATGAAAAATGGCTTTATTGGAGGCGAAGTTAGGACTATAGAGTCCTCTCTACCACTTAACCTCAGATAAATAATACAACTTGAAATAGATAACATAGTATAACATAGTATGGTAACATGAATAACGGTTAGTGGAAAATAACTATAGTAACAGTTAGTAAAAATAGCCAAAAATCGTCATCGAGCTAAGTCGTTAATCCCATACAAATTTATTAACCAGCAAATATAACTGTGACAAAATGCATTATGGAGACAAAAAATAATTATAAAATTCCACAGTCAAAAATTGTCCAGTTCTTCGCAGGCTGTATGTCTCTATTTAAGGTATCAAAAACAATCTCACGAGTAACAAACAACAAATAACTGTTAAGTAGTTCAGCAACTCGTTACTGCATCGCAGCGCTCTGCGGCTTTGCTAACTAACTGGAACTATCAAGGCAACGCATTTAAACAGTTAGTTATTCAATAACGAGTAACGATTTATATAACTGGTTCACTGAATAACTGACGAGTGAACGACTACACAATAACTATCTCAATAACGTTTTAGTATAACAATATTTTCTCGCTAGGTGGAAGCACTGTGGCAACTGGTAACTGACAAGGCAACAAACTACTAACATTAACTGTTTGCTACTCACGGTTATAATAATGTTTTAGTAGTATAATCTTTTCTTTTTAAGTAGAAGCACTGTGGTAACTGACACAAGGCAACTACTAACGATAACTGTTTGCCACTCACGGTTATAATAACGTTTTAATGGTACAATATTTGGTTGCTAGGGAGAAGCACTAAACAAAAACACTTTGCTATTGCTAATAGAATCGGTGGGAAATGTTTCTATGCCCTTTTTTAAATTTAATTTATGAGTTCCTAGTTCAATAAGTCCTATCTTATACTAATTATATAATAAAACGACAACCAAATATGTACTAGTTATGTTTATTGTAGTCGTTTTGATGTCTTTTTATTTATCTATGTCATGAAATATTCATATCATCTAATTAAATACCCTTGTCAGTCAATTGTTGGGAATTAAATTGTTTTGCTTCTAACCTTTTTTAATTATGTAGTACTATATATTTAAAACACACACACAATATTTTATTTACTATAATATATATGTATCTTATTATTTTCAGTTATTATAAACAGTTACTGAATAACTGTTTAGAAAACTGGTTATTCAAAACTAACAGTAACTCTGTTAGAACGGTTACCAATAAAAAACCTTTCAGCTCATCACTATTATGTTTCCCTAATGCATTTTTTTCTTGGCATTTTTAATTTACTCTACAAATATTGTTATGGGACAACGGTCCAAACCCATCAACCAAATTTTTAGCGGACCTCTTGGGATTTGAACCCGTGACCTTCTGCATATGAAGCAGAAGTGCTAACCACTAAGCTAGCAAGAGGCCTAAATTTTTAATTGATGATTCCTGATGTGTTTAAATATTTATTTCTGTTTTCTTATATCAAATTAGTGTGTTAATACCTTGATACATATTGCACAATGCACATTACTCATGTTTCATGTAACTTACAGAATTATATTTTTAGCGCTGATTTGTAGTTTAATTTAAATATGTTTTTCTTTATCAACAGTTTTTTTTTACAGTAGACTCAATCTTAACTGGCCACCTCAAGAGCAGATACCTAACCAGATAATGATTTCACCTGTAAAACCTAGATGCTTGACCCTACTGGTGTCGTACTATTTTTCCTTTGGTGCCTAGGTATTTTTGCTCCTTGTTGAAGCATTCAAGTAAAATTTTGTGAAAAATAGTTAAATTACTTCACTAGTTAAAAATCACTATTTTGAAAAAGCAGCCAATTAAATCAATGGCCGGTTGAAAGGTAGCTGGTTAAGAGGGATTCTACTGTATCATCATCAAATAGGTACAATTGCTAGAATTTTTAAATATCTTAACGCGGCTATAGGCATTGCATTAAAATCTCTAAAAGAGACGACGGTCCAAGTGAAATAATCAATGTATTATATCATTTGGAATGAGTTTTTTTAACTGCATTGGAATTACTGTTAGCTCTGAGTCTAAGATTTTATTTTACCACTCATTTGCAACATATTTGTAATGTCAACTCTAAATTCTTCTTCTCAATGTCTAGCTCTGATTCTTTTACACTCACTAGGCCATATAAATAATTTTTTTTCTCTCTATTTCTCTGCATTTATCATCGTAATCATAATAACAGAACAACTCACTGACATATACATTAATTCCTGCTATTCACATAATCACTTCACTATTACACCAAATCACTTCACTATCACACCAATTGAATACAGAACAAAATCACCTTACAATATTGTTTGAGTAATGTAATTTCACAAATACAGATTAATTTAGATTATTTATTGTGTTTCTTTTGTAATTTCATCATTTATTCTAACAGGTTTTCTTGGAAGAAAAGGTGCACTGAAAGGGACTATTTACCATAATTACACAGCCTAGATAAACATTGACCCAGAAACGGGCAATCTACCAAGTAATAAATATGACATCAACACATCAAATACATTGCACTGTTCAATTAATTTTACAAATTAAACATATATTCGTTTTAGAATTCAAATAGTATTTTCAATAGTTAAATTACAGTAAGAAAACACGCTAAGGTTGTATCACCTTGTGTTTGTTTACAGTACAACATTATAATTCACCCACTGCCGATCCAAGTATTGTTGAGGGAATAGGGCATAGAGTAGAGAGCAGGAATGTTTTGGCAAACAGGATAAACTTATCTACAAACTCACCAGGCATATCTGGTGTAGCCACATTCTGCAGTTATTGTATTCATACCTTCTATTGTAATGCATAGTTTTGTCATATTATAAGCTGCTTTTTTATTTTGTTAAAATAGGTGCCTGCCCTAATCCGCCAATAATTACTAATAAATAACATTATAAAATACAGTATATATATGTATATATGCATGTATTCTTTTGTACTACGTTTTTTCTTTCTTATTTACTATAGGACCTCACCAACAAGTTTTGCGTAACTTGGTGAGGCCTAGATTTTGTACTCACTTTAAAGTAATAAATAAAAATAATAAAAAAAAAATCTGTTTGCAACCTTCTTAATACATACAAATAAAGGGGAGAAAATACATATACTGTACTGCCAATGCCCAGAGTCATAAATTGTCAGCCATTCTTCTCAAGGTGATTGGAGTACTATTGTCAATCGTTGATCAAGTGCGTGTCTTAAATAAATTCTAACTCAATACAAACCATCTTATTTTGGGTATAAAGTTTAAGTTTACTTATCATCTGATTTAAAGGAAGTGTGTTATCTCTTGAAATATTGTTTTATTTGTTTACATTTAAATAATGAAATGAAATCTATTCCCCAAAATTCAATGTAATTTTTATCTTAACATTTGTTTTACTCTCTAGGGCTTTACTTTATGGTAAATTGTTCTACCTTGAAATTTGGCCACTGTGTCCAATTTATATGAGCTTTGTTAGATATTAATTAATGATTTCTCAGGGATACTGCGGGACAAGAGAGATTCAGAACGTTGACAACAGCTTATTACCGTGGTGCCATGGGTATACTACTGATGTACGACGTGACCAGCTTAGACTCCTTCAACAACCTACCGTACTGGCTTCAGAACATCAAGGAGGTAAGATTACATGAGACTTGATCCATCATCAAGAAAATCTATTATGTAAAAGTAGGAGAAAAGTAAGTTATTTGATTTATGCAACTAGTCTTACATCTCTAAATAAACTGATATGCTATCAAGATGGTGACCAACGTCACTATTAAAATTATTAACTTCATTTCACTTATTTATTAAGTGAGAAAATAATTCATCAAGAATTAACTGTTTTGCTGATCCATTCACCTACCCATACACGCATAGTGGTAATAACCCGCCCACCCACCAGTACACATATAATGGTGATAGCTCACACATATGTTTTGTTATTTTGATACATATACACATAATGTGGTGCTGACCCATTCACCTACCCATATCTGGATGGTGGTAATTACTATCAACCCAGTCATACACTCACTGTGGTGGTGACCCACTCATACACATACTGTGATGATGGTGTCCCTTCCGCCCATACATCTACAATTTTGAAATAATCTAAATAATGGAAATTTATATTTATTTTTAGAATATAAGAAAAATTCAATATATGGCAAGATATATATAATTGCCTAGCCACATTCAAAGCATTTACTGATTTGCACCCTGATACATACATTTAGAGGAAATTTGCATAAAAACCATGTTGAAATGTGCTACTCTAGGACATGCCTTGCTTAGCAGATCCAACCAGGTTTAATTTCCCTAGTATTTTTTTAACACATTCAGTGCTATGAGTATTTTTTCAAGTATTTCCACAAGTGCTGAACTATTATTTCATTCAATTCATTTTAAAACGCAATTATAGTTAATTCATACACTAAATTTTATTGTAGGCCAGTGGTAATCTTAACATATACAGACGTCTATAGGTGCCCGCAGCACACAGGATGAAATTTTGTAAGGTTTTGGTTCAGAGTGCTACGGGCGCCCATGGGCGTCTACATGTTTTTTGTTAGTTTTAGGTACCTACATTATGTGAATGTATGTTACAAAAACGTTATTTACACAATATATACAAACTTATTGGCACTATATTTCCAATGTTTACTATATACAACGATCAAAATTAACACAATATTATTTCCTAGATACTAGACTTTCAAATCAAAATTTTACTATTGGCGACTTTCTTACTTACTTACTCCCATGGCCACACATATCTAAGAAGATATTTGGCCACACCAACAAAGCCTCTCCATCTCTCTCTATCTTCCGCGTCTTCCTCGGTCACTCCCAATTGCTCCAGGTCTCCCTTCACTTGTTTCCACCACTTTTGCCGTGGTCTTCCTCTCGGTCTTCTTCCTTCGGGATTCCTCATTATCACTTGTTTCAAATTATGATTCTCCTCTCTTCTTTAAACATGTCCAGCCCATCTAATCCTTCTGTGCATTTAAATTCACAAACTACATCCGGGTCTCTGTAAAGTTCTCTCAACTCCCTGCTGTGTCTCCTCCTCCACTCTCCTTCTTCAAAAATTGGCCCATAAATTTTTCTGAGGATCTTATTTTCAAAGACAATTAGTTTCCTTATTATTGAGTTTCCATGTTTCAGCTCCATAGAGCAATACTGGACTGATGATTGTTTTATATATTCGAATTTTGGTTGTTTGTGACAGTAATTTTGAAGACATAAGTTTGTTGCATGCGTAGAAACATCTGTTTGCAAGATTTAGCCTATTTTGTATTTCTATTTCATCTTTGTTTTCTCTAGATATTACAACGCCTAAATACTTAAAAGAATCTACCTTTTCAAATTCATGGCCTTCTACTTGGAGAGTGTCTTGATTTATGTTAATTGGATTTCTGGCAAATTGCATATATTTGGTTTTTTCATCATTTACTTTTAGACCTAATTGTTCTGTTTCTTCTATGAATAATTTTGTTAGCTGCCGTACGTCTTCTAAATTTTCTGCAAAAATTACTACATCGTCTGCGAATGCCAGCACGTTAATTTTGGAGCCAATTGTTATTACTTCACCCATTTTTGCTACTTTTTGGAGAGCTTCTTCTATCGCTAGGTTGAAGAGGATTGGGGAGAGTCCATCTTACACCTGCATTGATTTTGAAGGGTTCCGAAACTCTTCCATTTACTTGTACTGAGCCTGTGGAGTCCATCATACATGTTCTAGCAAGATTTATCAGCTTTATTGGAATCCCAAACTTGTCCATCTTTTTCCACGGTCTCTCTCTATTTAAACTATCATATGCTTTTTAGAGATCAATAAATATTACAAAAAATTCTTTATTAAACTCCCAGTACTTCGATAAAATTTCTTTAAGAATAAATATTTGATTCGTTTTTGACCTGCCTTTCATAAAACCTGCCTGATGCTCTAGGATTAATTCACATGTATACTCTTCAATATGACTTAATACTACCTTAGATAAAACTTTATAAGGTATGCTAAGGAGTGAGATGCCTCTAAAATTACTACACTCTTCTTTCTCTCCTTTCTTGTGTATGGGAACAACTATTGCTTCTCTCCAGTCATTTGGTATTTCTTCTCTTTCCCAGATTATTTTTATTAATTCCCATAGCTTGTCTATAACTATATCTCCTCCCTTCTTTAGAAGCTCTGCAGGTATTTCATTCCTACCAGGGGCTCTATTGTTTTTTAAAGCTTTAACTGCTGCATCGACTTCTTCTCTGGTTGGTGTTTCTACTTTTGGCTGTACATGATAGTATATATCTTCGTTATCCTCGTCTGGTGCGATATCCACTCCTTCTACATTTAACAGCTCACAAAAATATTCTCTCCATCTTTCTATAACTTGCTGAGTCTCAGTTACTACAATTCCCTCTTTCTTCTTCACACCACATGGATTCGTAGTGAATCCTCTTTTGAAAAACCTTACATTTTTATAAATCTCTCTTGCATTGTTTGCTGTGCGTTCTTGTTCTGCTTTTTCAATCAAGCTGTTTATGTACTTTCTTTTCTTCTTTCTGAATACCCTGCTTGTTTCTCGGTTTATCTCGTTGTATCGTTCTTTATCCTCTATGGAATTTCTGTTTATCCAGGTCCTCTTCTTCTCCCTTCGTTCTGTTACCTTTAGTTCACATTCCTCATCAAACCAGGGTTTTTGTTGGTTCTTTTCTTTTTCCCACAGACTTCTCTTGCTATTTCGATTATATTTTCCTTAAAGCCGTTCCAGTTTTTATTCACATCTTCCTCTTCTATTTGAAGGTCTTGTAGAACTTCAAAACTGTTCTGCAGTTTCAACTTAAATTCACTTGTTACTTGTTTGTCTTTTAGTTTTCCTGTGTCTATATCTGCATTACAACTTTTTTCTTTTCTGAATCGCTATTCTTGGGCTATTTTGAATTGGGCTATTAGCGACTTTCACAAAACTAAAAATGAAATGCACTATTATGCGTCCCAACTCACAACATAAACCAACACAACACAACAACAGCTTAGAATCACAACGTAACCTCAATTAATAACCATCTGTTGGTTATTTCCTGCCAAAAGATATAGCGCATGAAGCGCCTGCCGCACTACGTAATAGACGCGGCGTAGCCACCGATCGGCGCCCGCCGCACTGAACGTGTTAAATAGTGTATAAATGCACCAAACAAACAGTCAGTTATATCTGTTAAGGGACAACATTTCTTTAGAGAGCACTGACTACCTATTATGAGCGGTACTATGCAAAAAGTGACTGATGGAGTTGCATTAGTACTGTTCTTTGGGCCTTTAAGGCCTGACGAACCTCAGGCCTGTGCTTAGAGAACAATGTAGTGACATGACAAATAGCAATTTGAGGGTTCTAATGTAATTTTGACTGTGTAGTCAACAGCACCAGTCGCTGCATCAGTTTGCTCATTTATAGTCTGAAATTGACTTGCCCTTAACCCTTTCGCTTCCGACGTCCGTTATGTGGTATTTGCGAAGACTTCCAAGGTCCTTTTTGGTGAAAATGCATTGTTTTAAGAAATATGCTATATATTTTTTATTTATGAATGGAATTGAATGATTTTTGTTTTGTTTTTTTGTCATTAAATTCTCTATAACTATAATTGATAAAGTAATATTTATTAGTTAAAAAATGTTTATTTATATGTATATACATGTATAAATAATTTTTAATTTTTTTTATTTTTGTAGTTTGAACTAACCTACAGTGCACAAAAAAAATCTTAGAAAATTTTCAAGATATACATTTTAAAGATAATCTTGTTGCTAACATGCTTACAAATTTGTATGGTCTTACCTTTAAAAATGTCTGTTGTAGAATTTTTTTTTTGAACATGTTGTTTGGAATTTTCGCTCAATTTCAACGCTAATGGGCGATCGTTCTCGTTTTCGTCTACCGTTACTCATATTTACACTTCGATATAAACACTAAACAAACTATAAAGAAGCAAATACTAATTATGAAATAAATAAAACACTCTAAAAACAACTAAAAGTAATACGCAACACAGCTAACATCAAACGGACACATATGCTAAAGGTTAGCAGTAAACTACTGATTCAGAACAACAACTCAAGTTGTAAGTCACAGACGTTCAAATTCAAAGATGCGTAAAATTAAAGTTATTATTCCAAAGACGATAAAACCTAATTTCTAGTGTAACCTGTATGTTTATGCATACGTTGCTATAGTTTCATGATAATCGGACGAATTTAAGTAACTGAAAAAAAATTTTCCGCGGACGTCCAATATATCGGACGTTGGAAGTTTTCGAAAAAACTATGACGTCCGATATAACGGACGTCGGAAGCGAAATGGTTAAAAAAAAAAAAAAAAATATTTTGTTACCAATAATTCAATGTATGCTGGTTGAATTGTTGTTGAAATAAATAACCATAACATTGTTAATATTGTTGATCTATATGTTTTAGAATGCATCTCCAGATGTAGTCAAAGTCTTGGCCGGGAACAAGTGTGACAATGTGGCTCAAAGAACAGTCGACTCTGAGATAGGACAGAAGGTAAAATACTAAACAGTATATTTGTTTGAAAGATTAAATTTGTTTTGTTAAAAGCAGCAGTTAAAATTAATCATAAAGCTAAAACAAAACGAACAATAATAGCTGACTTACAACAATAACATTTGTTATATTCAATTAGCATTACTGAGGTCTGAAAAATAATAAATTACAAGATTTGTAAGTGTATAATTTGTATCTATCTACATTACATGTCAATAATTATAGCAACACCAGAATATACACTTAAATGTGAAATGATTCAATTTTGCATGAGAAACTCTTTGACTGAGTTATTACAGTGACCATTAAAATCATAACTTTTTCTACTCATAAATATAAAAGCTAAATACCCCTGACCTAACAGTTTCAGGTCAATTAATGCTTTGGTCGATGGGCAATATATAAAGAAATATTCTTTATACGCTCTTTAAGCGCACCAAGGTTTTAATGTATTTTCCTTTATAAAGAGTAAAATGAGCCTTTTTTATCATTCACCTTAAAACTAAAAGAGCTTAGGACAGTGCAACCTGGCATAAGAGGTTATTTTTTAGCATTGTAAACTGCAATTTGAAGAAAAATAGCAAAAAACTGTACTCAACAAAAACTAAGCAGTCCATGTTTTTCTCATCGACCCACTACAATCTACTGTATCCTTGGACAGGTGACTGGCTGAGAGCAATCCTGTCCTTGCATGCAGCACAGTCACTGATGGCGGATTGGAAGTCACCCTTAAGAGGGCTCTAAACCCCCGCTCTGGAAAGCATAAAAACTGCTTTGCGCGGTCCAAGATAATGACTTTACTTACTGTCTTAAAATTATAAATGAAGTATCTATTTAAAGATAAAGACATTTCTGACTCAAATCGCTTTTTAAAATTTTCGAATTCTCCTTCATTTTGATTTTATAGGTTATTGAAGTTATGCAATATTCAAACTAGTGCCAAAATAAAACAGGAGCTGTTATCGAAATTTTGAAAAGCGATTTGAGTCAGAAATTTATCTAGTTTCAATTTAGTTTTGGTTTCAGATCCATATCTTTAAAACCTCATCTGCAATATAGGACCGTGCAAAAGCCTGCATGGTAATTTATTGCTAAAATATTCGGTGATTCGTGAGATCCAAGTGGCGAAAACCAGAACTTCTTAGTAGCGGATGGATTTCACTACTTCATTCATAAAAACTTTTCTTCATTTAACTTAACATCGATGGATGCAATGTAGTAGGTGACTGATATCAGTATTATTTTACAGACTGATTTTACACACTTAGAAATAGTCTATTTACTTTTGTATGGCTTATTTCGTTTAAATTAAAATGTGCGTTCCCATGTGGTTCCTGATATAATCTAACCACAAAGTAAAGCATAAAACGTTTATTCGTAATGACAGTGCACAATATTTATTATGTCATGACAAATACTGTAATAATCTAATTCTAAGTCACTGTCTCTATTGACCTTTATTTTATTTTAAAAATAAAAATACAGTAATGTTAACTGGTTACTATTAATTTATTATAGTTCATTAATGTTGAGGTAGAAAAAATGCTATTTGTAATTTTATAAGAAAGTAACTTCTAAGCAAATATTTTTCCTAAACGGTAACACGGACAGAAAAATATGACAGACGGGGCGGGGCGGAGCGGCAATCCTTTTGAGAACTTTGAAGTCATGGGGCAAGGTAGTGTTTGGGAACCTCGTACCACTCCCTGTGTATTCCATGAACAGCCAATGAGAAGACTTGGGACGGTAAAACTTGACATAAGTGATATTTAAATATTGTGCAATGTGAAGAAAAATAATAAAATACGAATTTGAAAAAGGTTTCTTAATATTAATATAAACTGAACAAATATAATGGTGACCGATTAAGGTAAACTTGGTTTACCGAAATCGATCACCATAACATTCGTAGCCTAAATATTGCACTTATTTTCTATAAATACAGTATAAGTATTATACTGTATGAAATTTGCATTGTATGACGTTCTCTTGTGTATTGAAATAAAATTGTTAAACTATTATTAAATTGCTCAAATAAAATGTTCTGCTCGGTTATATTTTGTATTAATTTAATGCACATTCAATTACTTGAGTATCCACTGACCTAATTAGGTAGCTCGTGATCAACTTGTGGCAGCCACACTGATCAACTTGGGTAGTCATCTTGATGGACTTGGCTAGCACCCGTGATCAACATGGCTAACACTAATAATCAACTCGTGAAGTACCTGTAATAAACTTGGCCATCCACCGTCATTGACTTGGCTAGTACTCGTGGCTAGTCAACAATGGGTGGCTAGTCAAGTAGACCACATGTGCTGACCAACGTAATCACTGGTGATTACACAAGTTCAGTCACCAAGGATGCTACTCAAAGTAATAATGGGTGGCTACCTAAATTGACCGTGTTATACCTAAGATTATTAGAGGTCCTACCTACTAAGTTGAACACAGACTCTACTCAAGGTAATCACGGATGGCTTCTCAAGTTGACCACGGGTCCTGCGCAAAGTAATCACAGGTACTATCCGAGTTGACCACGGGTGCTACCTGAGGTTATCACGAGTGGCTACTCAAGTTTATCATGGATGCTACCCAAGGTAATCAGGGATGGCTACTCTCGTTGACCACGGGTCTTACCCAAGGTAATCACAGGCACTAACTAAGTTCACCACCGTAATTAAGGGTGGCTACCCAAATTGACCATGTGTTCTACCTAAAATAATTGTAGGTCGTACCTAAGTTGACCACAGGCTCTAACCAAGGGATCATGAATGGCTTACCAAGTCACATAGGATCCTACCCAAAGTAATCACAGGTACTATTTAAGTTGACCACGAGTACTACCCAAGGTAATCATGGCTGGCTACTCAAGTTGATCATGGATGCTACCAAAGGTAATCACAAGTACTATCGAAGTTGACCATGGAAGCTACCCAAGGTAATGACAGATATTACCCAAAATGATCACTGGTGATACACAAGGTAATTACAGTTGTAACTACCCAAGTTAACCAAGGGTGCTGACCAAGATTAATCACAGATAGTAACCAAGTTGACCACGGGTTATACTGAAGATAATCACAAATTCTATCCAAGTTGACAATGGGAGCTACTCAAATCACATATAATAAGCAAAATGATCAATGGTGGTGCTACCCAAGGTAATCAGAGCTATTACCATAGAGGACCAAGAATACTGCCCAGGTAATCACAGGTTTGTTTCTAATTATTTTCTAAATATCTAAATATTCTAAATATGTTTTAACATCAGCTTTAATCCAAGCAATAAAATCATACCCTATAAACGACAAATACATTCATTGGTAAATAAGTGTTTAGCGCTTATATACTGTGGATGAGTCCAAACTGCTTAGACAGGTGAGGAAAAACTACTGTACTCATATAAAAAAACTGAGACCAAAGTACTGTGTGAATTGCTGAGGTAAAACTGGTAGACTATGTGAGCCTAAACTACCTCGAACATACATGTTTATAAGGCCAAACTACTGTCAGATAGGTGAGCCCAATCTGCTTTGAACGTCTAAAGTTATATGTTCGAAATTGATATATGCTCGCAGCAGATTCTCTGTTGGTTTCTCTGTTTTGATTGTTGGTTATTTTTAACAGTCGTGTTTTAAAACAAAATCGTTATATTTAGTAATTTGTGTAGGCCTAATTGAATCATATTAAATTAATCACTCCTAAAATACTGTGAAATATTTATCAGTAAAACTAAAAATTTTAAAAAGTAATTGTGTAAGAACTATTGTCGAAATAAAATAATTGCTTTTCTCATGGCAATGGGAAAATTGAGAAAGATTATAATATATTATTTTAATTATAATTGATATCACTCATACGGTTAACTTCGGTTTTCGTCTCTGTCCGCGAAAATGTTTGTTGTAACAAAAAGGTCTGCTTTTTTAAACCAAATTGTCCCCGTAGTGTTATTTTCATGTTTTGTAGTAATTCATTCAGCATACTTCAGAAGCAAATAAAAAAGTGGCTACATTTAAATTATTTTTTAATGTTTGGAAATTAGTGTGTCATGTTGCAACTGCCACAAAACTAACATGTGATAGTTTATGTGAAATAATTTTTATTTTGTTAAAAATAATTAATAAACCGTACAAAACTATAGAAAGTAAAATAAATAGACAGGCGGTATTTTTTACTATTACTTTTTAACGTGTTTTACTTAGTTTTCAGTAAAGCGTATCCTTTAATGCTTTAAGCGTATTTTGAGAATTGTTGGGGCGTTCATGTAATATTATTTTGTTTTAGTCTTTAACCGAACATAAAAAGATAAGAAATAGAAATTCATTTGCAAATTTATGCCTTTTATTAATCATTTAATCACATAAAAACCAATATTTGTAGCACAGTCCAACAGTCTTAAAAAATATTTACAAAAACCACGCTTTGTAACGTAATTTACTTAGTTTTTACTAAATCATATCTTTATGTTTATAAATCAAACTCTTCAATTGTTTTTCAATTGTAGAATATAAGTATGGTAAGCCTATGCCTAACTATGTTAAATTTTAACCGTTTTGAGAATAAAAAGATTTTAACAAGAATTATGATTTTGGAAAACGTTTCAAGTAGTAATTTTATTAGTGAATAATTTGATTTCACTTTAAAAGTTTACTTTTCTAGACAAATATTACTATTTTTTACAAAAACAACATTACATAAAAACATGTTAAGAAATAAAATACAGCAGCAATACCGGTACTGACTGGAAAATTGACAATTGATGAAAAGAATAATTGGCCTTTCTGCTCAACATAAATTCAGAGAAGGTCGGGCGTAGCCAACTGAGGATGCGGCAGGTGGGAGGGAGGGGTAACTGGGGTTTCCGGTTGAAAATACTACGAAAACTTACTATACCGGAAATGATTCAAGGAACTATATTGAACTCTGTCTGGCGTATTAAACTTCTTTGTCTAAAAAAACTGGACGTAGTTCCAACTTCTATCGCCAGTGTCGCATGACTTCTATATTTTCTTTCCCTTTAGAGCCCTCTTAAGCCGTTGGTCTGCTGGTTGTGTTAGAGAAAGGTTCTTAGCCCTAACTTCGCCTGGTAAAATAAGACCTCCCTTTTTTTTAACCCAGTCAAAGATTTTCTAATGTAAAATTGAATCATTTCACATTTAAGTGTATATTCTGGTGTTGCTATAATTATTGACATACCAATGTATTTGGAATAATATTTACGGAAAATTGATTATTTTCTTCTGTTTAACAGATAGCTGAGAGTTTTGACATGCCTTTCTATGAAGTGTCTTGCAAGCATAATGTCAATATAGAACAAGCTTTCCTCACTCTAGCACGGCTAATCCGAGATCAAAGGATCAAACAGGTAAATATTTCTTGTGACATACTATTCCTTAATCCTCAGGATATTTACTATGTGTTTCTCTAATGTTTATCCTATTTAGGCCTTTGTGTAAGCTTAATTTTATCAAATCATAGAACATTTAAATCATATTATAACTATTACACACAGGGTGTAACTAAAAATGTGTCTGACTGACTGACATTAAATTGTCACAGTTCTTTAAATTAACAATATCAAACAGTAAAAAATAGCCATTGAGTTATCTTTAGCCATTCCAGAATGGCGGTTGTTTACATTTTTAAATTCAAAATATCTTGTAAACTGTTAAGCTCATCAATTTTACAACAACAAAAACTTGCCTGCTAATTTAGTGGAGTTTTGGTAAACAGTGTATTTTACTGCAAGTATTTACTTATATTTGGTTATTTTTGGACTTGCGTTCACTCAACCCGTCATTCTGATTTTATATCCAGTGTTAACTAAATTTCTGTATTAGCATTTTTTTAGTAGTTGGAGTTTGATCAATAATAGTATTAAAAAAGCATACATTTAAAAGGACAGTTTTTCTTGAAGGAAATTTAATATTCAATAACACATATTTTTCTTTTAGTGCAATTTGTGCAAGAAAAAATATAGAATTGATTTAACATAACATTTTGTGCTCATTTGTAATATTTTAATATTTATTAAAAAATTAAATATGTATATATATCTTTTTAATTTTTCTAAGGTTTTAAGGAAAAAAACGAGTTACTTTAAATTTTTTGTATCGTGGAATTATTTTGCATATGGTTTTAATTTGGAAATTTAATTTCTGCCATTTACATTTTCTTGTATACAGTATATTTAGTATATTAGAGAGATAGGACATCAGCAAACTTACCTTAAAAGACAAGTTCACTAACATCAGAGTAGTAGTCACAAACACAAAATAAACACAATCTCACAAATTGTCAACGCCACTGGCATTTTCTTCAGGTGAGTAGAGATAGAGAGAGACTCAAAGTGAAGAGAGAAGAGAAGAGTCTCTCTCTTTCTATCTCTACTCACCTGAAGAAAATGCCAGTGATGTTGAAAATTTGTGAGATTGTGTTTATTTTGTGTTTGTGACTACTACTCTGATGTTAGTGAACTTGTCTTTTAAGGTAAGTTTGCTGATGTTCTATCTCTCTAATATACTAAATCCTGGCCTAGTGCCCTTTAACCTAACCTAACATTTTCTTGTATATGAAACTTATTTATTTTTTTGATTTTAGTTGACTTTAATTTTTATAGGTACTCCAAAAAAATTGAATGGTATAAACTTTATGTTAATGATTTACTTGCTACAGATTTTAAAACACGATTGCACATATGGTTGAAAATGGCATGCCAGTGTAGAAATGTTTAACTGCCAGATGTAGGGTTAAAATACAAGAAAATAGTGTTCTCTGCATGCTATTAGTAAACATTTGAAAAACAGTTTTTTCCCCCCACTCAACTATAAACATAGAAACACATCCTGTCAGCTTTCACCCATGCTGGCCACCTTTTAATGATCCTGCGAGGATTTACATACCGGTCAAAAAGACCGGGTTGGTACTTTTTAATATAAAACTAATAGTTTTTGTTTTTCTATATTTTTGTTCCTCAGTGTACCCCACCTATGTTTTTCCAGGAACAATCCTACCCATTTACCGTACTCCTCAATCCTGTCCTGTAGCGTGGCAGATGATTTTGTTTTCGACTGGTTTGATTGACCGTGCATGAGCTCCTGTGAGACTGTTTTGATAGCTTATTCGATCATGGATGATTTATCATGGGACTGAAATTGCCATTGTATCGAGTTATATTTTGTATTGACATCAGTTCGTTAATTTTGATGCTAATTACGTGTTAAAATGGGTTTTGTTGAACATCAGTGGGTTTTTTGAATGTACGAAGATCGTATATATATATTGAATCTTCCTGAAACAGTTATTGGTAAATTGTTGTCCAAAAAAATATTTTACTATGTTTGGAATTTTTCCTCCCATTAAATATACATTTTTACTTTATTACTCACACTGTTTTATATATTACAGTTTCTCAATATTACCTATAGGTATTTTTATAATTATTTGAACATTTTATAAATATGATATATTTTATGATGTATATAATGAATGATATTAGAGTTTATAGTCATTATAAGGTGTTTTATGTATTTTCAAGTACAATGTTTGAATCGAATACTTTGTGATGAAAAAAAAACTACAAATATGTTTATTTCATATGTTATGTCAATGATATTTTTAACAGTTTCCGTAGTAATAAAATGATATCATAATAAAATACATCATTTAATTAAGTCTGGTCTAAAAGACCTTGAGTGTGTCAAATCAAAGTAAGTCCTGTTGGATTAAGGTGGTCCCTCCTACTGACTACACTATAAACTAGAGCCTCAAGTTTCATATATGAAGTTTCAGCCACAACTCGATTCAAACTTATGATTCCTGGCTTTTTATTAGGCCACTTTGGTTTCTGAAAACACCTTAGACTCTTTGTCCATTTCAACATTGATGGTGACTCGGTATTTCTGTATTAATAGACTATGGCGCAATGTGTACATCACTACATCTAAAGGGTTAACCATGTAGTCAAACATTAAAACCAGCATAGACATTTCAGCATTTTACTCAATGCACATAAATAAATGATTTCATACAAAATATTTGTGTGATATTTCAGGGTGCAATAATGGACAGTGGACAGGTAGAAGATGAACAACCAAAAGTGGAGCTGAACAAACCTCGCCTTCTGGAACAAGCACTGAGAGAACAATGGCGATGTAACTGCTAGCCACTATGCTTCAATCTGTCACGCTGCTCTACTTCTGCGTTTGCATTTCTTACCATATTCACCAAGTGATTATTTTACTGTGAGAAGCATAAAGGTTATTCATAAAACATTGTAAACGGGTTTGTAAATGCTTTTCTCATAGAAAATGTTGTTTTGTATTACACTTTATTTGAGAAAAGAGAGACATATTTGATACACTTATTGATGATTTAAAAATGTGTGAAACTAGGAGGATACAAATTTTGGATCTTTGTTGTAATTTGATTGTTGTGTTTTAACATGTCATTTTGTACAGGAAAATATATTTAAAAGTAATACTGTTGCAAGTACAATAAAATTTGACCATAATAATTTAAAATAAAACGATTATTGTTTATTACAGTTACAAAATTGTCTTTAAACAATTTTATCTTGATATTTGTTAAAATTGATTTATGCACTGTTAAAATTAATCCTAGAAGTTACAAAATCTTAATTGCTAGCAATCTACACCTTTATTAACCCTTTGAGTGCTGTTATATCTTCAGGGATTTTTGTATAAAAGCAGTGGCATACTTTTCCCCAAAAAAGTTGATAAAAAGTACACCTACATGTGTAAACAATATCAAATTAAAAAAATAAAATAACAAGTTAATTAATAAACTTATCCCCTTTTTACACTGAAGACTTTATTATCTCCAGAGTTATCAATTAAAAGAGCAATTTTAAAACATAAAATCCATTAAAAGATACAATGTGTACTATTTACCAAAATCTTCAAAAAAGTAAACATAAGTTACTTTTTTTTCTTTTGTTATAATATTTCTCGAAAGAATTCCAATACAGTTAATAAGAAACACAGCCAGTAAATTATAAAATAGACCTAAGTATCAAACAATAATGATATTCATGAAGGAATATGTAAAATTAAATAATGACAATTCCATCCCTTTTTTTAAAGTTTTACTAAAAGACAAATAACATTTGTATGGTTTAAATTTTTAAAGGAGAGGCCATTCTCCTTCCTAGGCTGGTTTTATGCAAAGCATTCTAGTATGAGGAAGTTCATCACACATTTTCACAGCGTCAGCTGTCAAGTGTCGCTTGAGACGCGCAGATGACATTTTTGTCAATTTTTACTGCTACGCTCCCAAACTGTATCGGTGGGGAAGTTGTACTATGCTATTTTTTGTGAAGGCACCCTCTTGAAGTGCTGACTACCAGTTGACAGTTTAAAATGTAGATTTTGTCACGACATACATGTTATATAATTTAGAGTGCAAGATACCAAGTAAACGAGGGCGCTGGTCAGTACATGTTATGAATAGTGTGAGATCAGAGGAGTGTTTCTTAAGTTAATGAATTGCAAGGAGATAATGACAAATTTTCTAACCATTTCCATATGTCTTAAACTTCTTTCTTTGAACTTGCAAGGAACATAAGAACAGTCATGAAAAGTTGATCCCAACTCCTCCATTCCCGAGGAATGATGGTGACATTTACATTGTGTCGAACTGACTCTACACAAGGTTAAAAGGAACTAATATTTAATTGTAAAAAGAAAGATAACATTACTCTGCCACATCGGTAATGAGATATTATACTCCATCACCTCCCAATTCCAAGGAAAACAGATATTTACCCATAGCTCTGTTGCAGGACGTAGAACACACTGCATAAATGCACCCATTTGATTCAATGTATTTAGAGAAAATGTGCGACACTCTTGGAAAATGCGTTTAAAGAATGACGTGGGTGTTTAGAGGATGTGCATTCCTCTGGCAAAACAGATTATTGCGCATTTGTATATAAATATTCCCACTTGATTCAAACGAACTAGGAACTCGTTTGTTTGTATAATATAATATAGGAACAACTAGGAACTAGTCTGTCACGCAACTCTGAACACTTTAACTTAACTATGCCCATTCCCCACAGACTATTAGTCTTTGCCAGGAACTTAATCAACAGAAGAAAGGGATGAAACCAGTAAATTACTAGGGGAAAATTCAATAGCAGGTTCGTCTGTTTATATGGGTCCTGTAAAGCTGGCGTGCTTGTCCTAAGAAATAAGTTATTGTACTATTGTAGCGCTACCCCCCCTCTCTGTCTCTCCAGCACATCCTGAAATAACTAATAGCTGAGTTTGTAATATGCAAAACAACTGTCTGAATGCTTATTTGAAACCAATTACCATTATTAGATAGCAGCACATATGTGCGACTACAGCAAATTCATTACTTCGGTCAGTTTGTTTGTTTTCTATAGTCAGTGGTTTTAGTGACAATATGTACTCAATGTGTTTTGTTCCTAATAATATGTTTATCATTTTATTGTTTTACTTTATATATATATATATATATATATATGTATATAAATATATATATATATATATAAATATACACACAAACTTTTAAACAAGCGTAGAAGTTAAAACAAATTTCAATGAAAAAATGTTCAATTTTTCTTCACTTCAAAATAAGGGAGTAAAATATGACAATGATATCAAATGTACTTACATTTTCTGGTTGTATCCTAAAAAATGTATGTACAACATATGTTTTTGTAGTTTAAGGAAGTACTTTTTATATATTAAGAAACAAGAACTGGTAAAAAGATATTGGAATCACTTCAGATCTTATCTGGATATCACTTTGAGACTTGGAGGGTGAAGTCTCTTTACAAGACAGACTCAGAGCCTAAAGTATAGAAAAATGTATGTATGGATAAATACCAAAATCTTTGTGAAGTTGATCCAAACTAAATCTCAAAACATACTTTATTTCGATATAAATATCTCCATAACAGCACTAATGACATATTTACCGAAGCAACTTATTTTACACATAATGTCAAACATATAAGAGAATAAGAATACTTAAGAAATCATAGACTAACTTAAATAAAAGTATCTTGACTACAAGAAAAATCCCGGATTATACATAACACTGGGCTAGCAATATCTGCTTCAAAGACCTGCCAAAACACTTAAAATTGTGTTTCAGTTCTAGGTAAATCGGCAGTGAATTGAATATTTTAACTCCATTTAT
Organism: Stictocephala bisonia; assembly: GCA_035578905.1. Classification (NCBI taxonomy): domain Eukaryota; kingdom Metazoa; phylum Arthropoda; class Insecta; order Hemiptera; family Membracidae; genus Stictocephala; species Stictocephala bisonia. Next base: position 7,143,506 of record JAQJVL010000001.1, read on the forward strand.
ACTGATGATGATTATGAAAAAATGAAGGTTTGTGGTTAGTTATTGATAAATTAGTAATTGATCAGAAATTATGTTGTGCTGGAGTGATAGCAGTGCTGTTTGATAACATTTTTTCCTAAAAAATGAAAGTGTATAGAATATGCAAATTGAGGGAAGGACAAAATGTTATTTGCTATAAATAGTGGTTTACATGAATGGCCATAGGGCTTTTTAAAAATTGTTCCGATTGCTCTCTTTGCATGTTGAATATATAGTTGGTACGAGTTGTCTTACTACCCCAAACTTCCATCTAAAAGTGAGATATGGCTATATTAGTCCACAATAAGATGTTAAAATGACTGCAGTGTCAGCAAATTTACAAAGATTTCTCAAGACAAAAATCCCAGAAGTGATTCTACGAACAACCTCATAAATGTGAGTGTGAAACTTTAGATAGTGATCAAGGTGGATATCCAGGAACTTGACACATCCCTGGCACTGAGAGGGTTAGACAGTATAGTTTAAATCATTTTTTATGCCCTTATTAACTATTTAATTATGTATATATTTTTAAATAATAGCCATTATCAACTTAAAAATAAATTTTGAAATCTTTTCTAAGCATTCTATTTTGTCATAAAATACTGAATGCTTCTAGGATTGAAAAAAATGTATGAGACTATTATTATAAGTTTTTTGCAACTCTAAACCTATTTGTATAATCAGATATGAACTACTGTAGTTTGTTTTAAATGAGTGTGCTGCGTAGAAAGAAAACGACAAACATATCACTGTACCATATTCCTAATGTTAAAAATTCGGTATTGGTATTAACACTAGGTCTGTTTTTAAGGCAGGGCACGTGATACACATGTAACATGAATTTAATGTAATTTTACATTAAATACATGTTCAAACATGCTAATGAGGTTTGCTACCTTACAAACTACATCTAAGGTTTAATATGTAGTTAAATATATAAAGTTGTATAGTTTGAAGTAGTTTATAAAAGAAATGTTCAAACTGTCTTTGTAGACAAATTTGCAAACATACCTCATTACAGACCCAATAACAAAAAAACTTTCAATTTCTATGACAATTCTTTATGCAAATGTAATATAGTAAAAACATTAACCTAGAATTTTGCCCCAGTAATTATATAAATTTCAGTTACTAAACGAAGAAAAATTACTTTACAATTACAATAAAACAAAGTCAAAAATAAAATATTTCTCATCATACACATAAAAAGATATAAGTACATACATGATAAAACTTGCTTGAGGATGATATGAATATTTTTTCGTGGTATTGTCAGTAAATTCACGTTTAAATATTGAGGTAAAATTTGGGAACTCTAAATTAACCGTGTAATCTTTTTTGTAATTAACTCATTTGATATATCCCAAGGTATCTTACGATTAAATGATTTAAATTGAATTAGTTGTTAGGTTTCTGGTTAGCAAAAATGTATTCTACATAAGACCAATGTTAAATATTATTAACACCGAGGTCCACCAGTAGTCCTTTATTAGCCGATTTTAATGTTTTAAATTTTGACAGATTCTTGAATAAATGCTTAATGTTGAATGCTTGTTTGTTATTCCAATGTGTTGGTGTTTTCTTTTCAGGTAATTTTTTAAATTGGAAAAGTTTTTACTATGGCTATCATAAACTTTAAAGTAATAAATTAAATATGCTGAGCAGTCAAACATTCTTTGTTTCAGTACAATAGCTACAAAATGACATATCAAATATATTTTATCAGAAAAATAAGTGAAAAATCGGCTTATCCGTTTAACATTGTTCTTAATTAGAATAGATACAAGATGGCTAACCACTCCAGCCCCTAATTTTGAAACCTTAATTACTCATATAATTAGTACAATAAGTAAACACATATAAGTCCTTGTGCTCTATTCTATCTGCTCCCTCTTTCTTCACTCCTGTCCTTAACACTCTTGGAACAAAGGCATTCCATCAATTTCAAACAATTTCTGCTCTCTTAGCATCATTAAGTAATAATGACTGTATGTATTTGCAACCATTATACAGTAAAAAAATTATATGAAAAAATATGAACAAGCACTGATATTTTATTAATAGTAAGGACATTTTGTACAAACAAGGAAGAAGCTCAAAGAAAATTTCAGATTTTAATTTCAAAGATTTAAACTTGTTGTAACTGTGTTTGAACAGTATTTATTCAACAGTATGATGTGACAATACTTACGCTAGTTCAACTGTCCAGAGTTGTCCTCCTACAACGATCAACGATTTCTCGCACAAATATCTAGCGTCAATAATAACAGCTGTTCCGATATAAGATTTATTTATGTAGTGATAATAAGCTGCTGTCTGTTTTGTTTTTCATTTTGAAATTGGTGTACATAGAATATCTTTTTATATTTAATGCAACTGTTTTTATATAAATTCTCACAAGGCTGTTTTAGTAATGATTAACATCAATGATAGTACATTGATACCGTCATTCATGATATAGTAAAACCTCGATAGTTCGACACTTGAGGTCTACTTGGATGTCGAAGTATTAAAATATGAAACTATAAGGAATGTATGTAAATGTTGTACTGTAATTTCTTCATGAATTGTTACAAATTTAACAAAACTTAAAACAAGCTACATATTAATGCACAGAGAAAAAGAAACAGATGTTACCCTCCTATGGCTGCAGTGCATTATTCAGTGGCAGTTATGTATAGATTACAACTGTATGTGTTTATATATGTGAATAATTACTAAGTTAATCTTTGGGAATAAGTGAGGAACAAACAAGGTGATTGCCCTGCTATACGCATGGCAAACTACAAAAATAACCACTCCACAAACATTTAGCGAATTATTGAATGGAACCTCAGTTTCTTTCTTCTCTGTGATTGATTTGACTATGTATGTCCTACTGAACTGGTACGGAGTTAAAGTACGTGGTTATTGAAGTATGGACAGTACAGTACTTTCAAGGTACGGTATATTATTGTCCATAAAGTTGGTAATTTTTAACTAATTTGTTTGCTTTGACACTGTTATTTAGTTGATAAGTATCGAGTTAAATCATGCAAAGCCTGCTACAGACAATAATTTTGCTGTGTCATGTCCAGTGTCAACATAAGAAGTGTCAAACTATCGTGATTCTACTGTATTTAAAATTGTTATTTTTAATATAATTCTAAAATCATGTGAAAAAGAAAAGTTAATGTAAAGTTGTATTTGTAAACTTGAAAAATCGCAAGCACAAGGCCTAAACGTAGTACAGTTGGTATATTAAAATAAAAGAGCTTATCAATTGCTTCAATATTAAAAAAAAATTGTTTCCAAAAAGGATTTTATGAACTTCTTCAATAAACATATTGGATGAAGAAGTGTTGGTTATTAGTCAGTGTTGCCGAAATACTAAAGAGCGTGGCGTAATACACAATTTATGATAGCCACATAGTTTGAATTTAATGAACGCTACAGAATGCCATTCTAATTATATACAAGACTGTAATACTTAAAAGAGACTGGACTGAGTTATTTGTTAATTTATTTTATTATTATTGTTTTTGTTCACTAACCAAATTACTGGAAACAGTGGTTAGTATTATTGACATAAGTTTTATGTTCATTTAATTGTCAAGATATTGTGAATAAAGATCATTATTATATAAAAAAAATATAAAATTAGCTTTATACAGTACATCTGTTTCAGTTTTAGAAACGATTTAAGTATACATTGTTTTTATGCCAGAACATTTACTTTGATATGATAGTATAACAAATGTATTACATCAGTATTTACTTTCTAAAATCACAATCTTGACATTCCCTGCGGGTCATCAAGATACAGACTTGATGTTGGCTTTAATTGTGCACTGAACGGGATCCTGACCATAGTTATATCTTTTACCTACCGTGGTTTTTCTTGGTTTTTTTCAGTTTTTAATACTTTAATGTTAATATTCAGTGTTTGGTCAGTTATTGTCATAAATTGTTGGCTCACTCTCATAACTTCCATGATGCAAGTCTTTGATCAACTCTACGCTAAGATTGTGTTTGTTAGTATTATGAATAGTGAACGTCACATAACACAAGTTTATCGCAATATAAGCATACAGTAAATGTACAAATATTATGGCCATTCATTTAGCTGAACCTCGTTTTTCATCCTCAGGCCAGAGAAATTCACAAAGGGATAGAACTAATGTCCCTCTAACACTAATTGGAGTGGCTGTAGCTAAGGAGGGGTTAGGCGGTGGCTTGCCACGCAACCGGTAAAGGTTCAATTCTCCATAAGACCAATAACAGATTTTGCCCTGCTGCATCCATGGGTCGGAAGTCACATTAAGCCGTTGGTCACTATATTAAGTGTTAGAGAAGGCTTCTTAGCCCCAACTTCACCTGGTAAAATAAGATGACCTTTAACTTTTGTTTTTAACTTGTCACATGAAGAATTTATGATGGTTGGTTGAAACGACTCCAACCAACTGTCATGGATGATTCTTTGACCATTACAAGTATTAAGTACAAAAGAAGCGTTAATTGGACACTACTTTCATTACTTTGTGAAACCCTCTGGTCTTAGGATGGTAAACATAATTTAATAAAATTAATAACCGTACCCGTGGTTCGGAAGTCACGTAAAGCCGTTGGTCCCCAGGTTAAGTGTTAGAGAGGGCTCCTTAGCACTAACTTCGCTTGGTAAAATAAGACAATCTTTAACTTTTTCTTTAACTTTTACTTATACATTTTATACTTATATTGTAATAAATTGTGTTTTGTGATTTCACTTTTTTTATTTCTACAATACATAATATGCTAACTAAGAAAATATTTCTTAGTAAAGTATTTATTACTCTTTTAGTCATTTTATTCATTTGACTCTTTTAGATAAAATAATTTACTTTGTGTTTGAATTTGTTTAATGGTATTTGATTTAAGTATCATATATTTTAAAATTATTTATCATCTAGTGCCTAGTAGCGAATCATTGGCAGCAGGTAACCGAGACTGTAATGCCTCTCGAATCTTTCTTACACAAAATCAACTCCAGAGGTTTTATATTACCTAAGAGCTTTTATGAAGTAATGTTTCTTACCTGTAAGTAATATGATACCTATTAAATATTTACAATGAATACACATCTATAAGAAGTGGAAAAACCAGACAAAGGTTAAGACGAAGTTAAAAAAAGACTTAGTTTTTTCTATCTTTACGCAGCTGCTTAGACTGAAACATAGAATAACAGAAAGCAGCACGTTGGACTGATTATAAAGTGCCATGAGAGAGAGAGAGAAAATAGGCGGAGAGGGATATTGAGTTGGGAAAGGAGTAAGAGGCAGAACATTTCAGCCAGTGCTGCATATTAGCAGCTGCGCTAAGCTCATTTTGTCTGTAACCAGGATTTCCAACTATTTTCCTATCGTTTGACACTTCTTATATATGTTTATTCATTCATACTGATTATTTTATGTATAACCTACGCCGGACTTATATTTCTAAGCAAGTTGTCCTCAATAAAGGCCGGTTTTCACATAGTGTACCGTGTTCCTACTGTGTCCATGTCACGCGTTTTCAGCAGTAGGGACCCGGCTACTGTCGTGCCCCTACCTGCTGAAAACCCCGTCCCATACACATACAGTGGTATCTGACCCACCCACCCTCCCATACATATACAGTGGTATTTGACCCACCCGCCCTCCCACACACGTACAGTGGTATTGACTCACCCGCCCTCCCATACATGTACAGTGGTCCTTGTTGTCCAGTCTTCCCTCACAGAATATAGAACTTGCCACTCATTCAGTCACCGAAATGGATCAGGACGTTGCGGGTGTTGTTATTGCTTGTGCGGTTTATTCAATAGTTTTAAACAATTAGAAGAAACGGCAAGAACAATATTAGGTTCACCCTGTGTATCGAGCTAGTGGAGGGGGAGTTTCACACACTTTTTAGCCGGCTAAGAGATAACCCTAAAAAAATCTGTATATATATTTCAGGATGAGCTATCTGATGTTCAAAAGTCTTCTACAGTGTAGAGACAGTTTAAATAAAAAGAACAAATTCAATCTTCAGCAATTTTTGTAGGCTGTCGGGAACACCCGAACTAGGAAAAGCCAGGGGTCGGACACCGATGTGGCAACATAGGGCGACATGTAAGGCATTTTCACCAGACCTACCTTGCGCCTGTCGTGCTTAGACTGCCTACCAGTCATTGTCGCCGATCGCTCCACTGATCGATCGAAAACAGGACAATAGGTCATGTGAAAATCGCAAACTGCTTTTCCATACAAAATAAATGCATTAGACCATTTTTCGATTCCACATGACATCACACGGTTGGAGTACAGTACTCTATGTGAAAACCGGCCTTAACAGATCAAATTATGTATTAGTTAGTAATCAAAATAGTAATCTATACCATGTAAAATTAAAACATTACATTTGAAATAGCTAAATTAAATATGATACAACTATATAACTTAAGTTTTGTTTTATAACTTATCTATTTAATCATATGCGTTTTAGTGTATAATAAAGAATGTTCTGGTAATATTAAGTAATGTCTCGATATAAACTCAGATACACTGTGATTTTAGTTTTTAATGTTATTACCAAATAGAAAAAAGAAACAGAGATCTCTTCCTTATGGCCACAGGGACATTTGATCATAGATTACAACTGACGTACATCTATAAATCTGTAGTAAAATTACTACGTTTAACCTTGGAAGATTTATTGAAACAAGAGAGGTGCTGGGCCATGTAACTACACAATACTTTTAGCGACCTCTGTTTACTTCTTTCTGTGGTTATTACTGTTCAGTCAAGAGTGGACCTCACTGCACATTGTTTCTGTTACAAGCTTGCTAGTCAAGCTTTGCTAAGTCTACTACAGGGTTCCCTTGGGCTTTTGGGACCATTTGGGCTTTCGGTAGAGCAATTAATTGTAATAATTGTGATAAATATAAGTTTCTGTATTATACGATTTTATTGTTTTTATTTTTTTTTTTTTTATTCCCTACCTATCCTGCTATAGTTTTAATTAATTTTACACCGATTTTGTCATTGCTGGATTATTAATATAGTAAAGCCTTGCTCAGATATCACAGTCAATGTTCTTTATTCATAATGGTACATACAGTGTGTACATTGAATAGTGTCTTCTTATAGCTAAAATCTAAATTGGAACTTTAATACTTAAACATTATTCCATATTTTAGCAATTTAAATAAATTCATTTTCAAACTCATAAATAGAGTTTAAGGCTAGATCAATCAAATATTTTTTTAAGGTGCCTTTTAAAATTAATGTTTGATCATCCTTCTCATTCTTTAACTGTGCTGGAAGTCTTCTTATGAATTTATTCCCAGCATACATTGGTTTTTGTTTAAACAACCCTAGCCGATGACGTTCTGAGACTGAATTATGCTGATTTTGCCTGTTGTAAATAAGTTTAAAATTTGATGTCTATTTAAGTTACGCTCTTTAAAAATACAAAATAATGGTGGCACTCGAGGTGCGACATGGACTACCTGTGTTAATCCCAGCGACCCAAAGGGCCATAAAACTGGCACTCGAGGTGCGACATGCCACCTCAGGTAGCCCGGCGAAGGGTTGCGGGGTTGTAGACGCGCTCTCTCTCTGTGTCCATAAATATATATATATTTTTTGGAATATATATGTTTGGAACTAAGCAACATTTTCTTTGAGGCTTTGAAACAACAAAATTGTTCGACTGTTGATTGATTTATTACGTGTATATTTTCAACCTAACCTAACCCACCAACCCACCCATACACATACGGTGGTACTAACCCACCTGCCCACCTATACACGTACGGTGGTACTAACCCACCCGCCCACCTATGCACGTACGGTGGTACTAACCCACCCACCCACCTATACACGTACGGTGGTACTAACTCGCCATGTCGCACCTCGAGTGTTAGTTTTGGGTTCTCTTTCGCTGCATGTCGCACCTTGAGTGTCCAATTATGACCCTCAGGTAGTCCATGTCGCACCTCGGGTGCCCCCAAAATAATTGGCACTGTTGGCGCAGTGCTGTAACCCAGCTACTTGGGGACAATGTGTCGAGGAGATTGTAGGTGATAGGTTCTATGCTCGGTTCTCATAATGACAACACGACGTCCGCTTAAGGTGGTGCAATCGATTTTCGGTGAGTTAATTATTTCTCAATTTTATAATCAAAATTTGTTATGTACCTTCATAATTTTTTATAGTGGAATAATATAAAAAAATTTTGTATCCACTACATTAGAATTGGTGGCCTTATGAAGTGGCGAATTTAGCTGATTTTAAATCACTATTAACTCAAAACCATTCAAAGTACAAATTTAATTTTTTATAAGTTTGTTTTTTAAACATAACTGAAGGGATTAAGATGTTTTTTATTTTTAAATATTTATAATGTTTAAGGTAAAAAAGGTATTTTTTCACCTTTAAAATCATAAATATTTTTACATCTTTTTAAATGGAAAACATCTTAGTCCTTAATCTTAAGGGAAGGTACATTAACTAATTTTGATTATAAAATTGAGAAATAATTAACTCACCAAAAACCGATTGCACCACCTTAATGGTTTCCACTGACATGGACACTACTACAGAAGTCTGTGGTGTCCATGTTGGATGGTAGTCAAGGTTCAGGTGTTGTGTAGGGAAGATCACTGAGTAGCAGGCTTGTCAGTTAGCTGAAAATCAGACCTACACTGCGTGGTTTCGATTCCATGTAAAGCTGTAGGTCCCTTAGTTGCCCTAGCTATTGTGCTATTAATAAATAGCTCTGTCTGAGGAACAGTCGACCCTAGTTAGTAACAATGACTACACTCGTTCATCTACACTCATTCGCCGATATCGTGAGGATCGGCATCTTAATAATGAATAATTGTCAAATGTACAAAAATTAAAAATACCAAAAAAAAAAAAAAACAAGTTGTCATGAAGCTTACTTCCAGCCGAACAGTTTAATTTTACTAGTTGTTTTAAAGTTGGAACAATACAGTCTGTAAGTATGCAACCTGCTTGATTCAAGAATCCAAGTTTACACTTGCTACAATTATTCAAGCCAAATTTTCAGCTTAAAATTTCAATCTGAAATCCAGCCATCGTAGTACCACTGTTTTACAGCTGTGAAGCTCAAGATATGTAACTGTTGGAATTATCAAGCTGTTCCACTGTTTTAATAATATAATTAATTAATTATAAAGTATAATTAATTATACTGATATGAAAACCAATATTTTCAAAATTAGTCAACAGTGAATCAAAACGTTCAAACACTAAAAATTATTGTACAACAAAAATTGACTATATAATTTTGTACTTCATGATCTGATGTCGACTAAATATATGAATACAATTTTATACTGTATATAGGACTAGCTGTACCTGCCCGCTTCGCCGGTCATAATATTAAGTTTGATTATATAATCGTATTTTACAGCAACCTTTCAGTCTACACAGTATCCAATTTAGAACGGCTGATGTTATGTATAATTTACTACTGTACTCAATTATTTTTATTAAAAAGTTTAGCCTACCACAATTGTTTTTATTCAATAGCTGTTAATATAATAAATCAATCAATTAATATAGCTCCATAAGAATATGGAAATTTTGGAAACCTTTGGGACGGAGTACTGAGGTCGAAGAGGAAAATCCTTTCTTATTGAGCCTCTAGGAACTAAGATAAACCTATGTACAATATTTGAAGTCAATTGGACATATAGTTTTGGAGAAATAGTGATGAGTGGTAAATGGCTTTATTATATAGATTAAATTTAAAATTTTCCAATTGAAATCAGTTTGTTCTCTTGGATACAAAAGATTCAAAGTCTAGACAAATCTGTAAGTCTAGTTTTAGACGGCATAAATTACTGTAGTTGATTCTGAAGCAGTGAAATATTGGGTGTCTTGCCATATTAAGCCATGTCCTGTGAACTGACTCTGCATTTGGTCAAATTAAATTGTAAATGTTCAGATTAAAATCAGTTTGTTCTCTTAGATAAAAAAGTTTCAAAGTTTACAGAAATCTGTAAGTCTACTTTCAGAAGGTACAAAGTACTATACTGTATTTGACTCTTAATCAATAAAATATATGAACAATAACACTAAGAAACAATAAAATATGTGTTTCTCGCCATGTTTAGCCATGTCCCATGTTCTGGGTATATATGCTTTAAAACTAAATTGTTAATTTTCCTATTGAAAACAGTTTGTTCTCCTAGATAACAAAGTTTCATAGTCTAGAAAAATCTGTAAGTCTACTTTTAGAGGGCACAAATTACGGTAATTGCTTCTGAATCAGTGAAATATCGTGTTTCTAGCCATGTCCTATGACATATACATGTGTTCAGATTAAATTGTATATTTTTCCATTGAATACAGTATGTTCTTCTAGATAGCAATATTTCACAGTCTAGAAAAATCTTTTAAGTCTACTCTTAGAGGCCGTAAATTAACCAATTTGATTTACACGCACAAATTGAAAATCTAGCTCTACCTAAGGATGAAGGAGGTGATATACAGCAAAAAGTCATAGGGCCAAAGTTGTAGATCGTCTCAAATCAGGCATAGAAAATGGTGTTAGTTTTCCTGTAGAACCGTTCATTTAGCCACTACAGTCTAATTAGAGAAATGCTGGTTTTGGCACTAAAAAGGCCACCATCTTCGATATACTAAGAAGTTTTCAAAATCGTGTCTTAATGCACATCTACAACATAAGAGCTTTGAATCTACAACATTTCAGCCTTGTAGGCTTAGTACTTTTTTAGTTAGAGCGATGAGCGAGTGAGTCAGTGGTATTTGCCTTTTATAATTACAGAGGCTGGTTCATTATAGTTTGGCAACACATTAATTTATAACAAATAAATAGTATATTTCATAACAAGAGTGGAAAGTGGGGTTTTGCATGTTCGAGACCATATGTTTGAAGTGCGAGACTTGTCGAGCACTTCAATTGGTCGAGAACATACAAAACACATTCACTCGAGTTTTGAACGATACTTTTCACTACACTACAGAATAAAAACAGGTGTTGTTGACTGTGGAAAATTTTCGGCTCTAAACAATGTTACTTTCGGTAGTAAACAATAGACAGCTGTTGAAAATATGATGTTTCGCAGGTTGTAAACACATAACGAAAACAGCTAAACTCATAGTAGTGTAGTGAAAAAGATATTGACATGTTTGCTATGTTTAGTATTCACTGGTTCAATAATCACATTAATATATATACGTTCTACTTAAAATTGTAAATGTAAAATTAGCTATCATAGTCATCTAAAAAATTATAGTATTCATTTACAAAAAAAGGTTTGAAATATAGATGAAAAAATAATACTTGTAGCTAACAATGTAATTGACAATTAACACTTGAATTCAATTATTTTTACTTTGTACATTGAAATGTTCAATGAAAAACAATCTCAAAATATATTCATACAGTTAGTTGGTCTTGATATTTACTCTAATACAAATAATATAGATAAATTGTTTGCCACATTAATACAACTTCTTCGAAGCCAATTAGTGAAATAGTATGTATACTTGCTAAAGAACTGCACGATGCAGTTCTAATAGTTTTAATACCATAAGAACAATGTTATTTTCTAACCGGACATAAATCCACGCTTATCCAAACTAAAAAGTTATTTTTTAACAGATTTTGTGCAAAAAAATTTCATTTGATCATTAATGAAATTGCAAGTTAAAATTGCTTTGCAAATCCCTAATTAGTTTTATTGAAAAAATATATATATATATTTAGTTTGAAGTTTTTATTTACTCAATATTTTTTTCAACACGGCATATGTATTCAAAATATAAAAGCATACCCAATACGCAATATGATAATTTTAAAAATGGCCTCTTACACAACTTTTGGACAATAAATAACAACAAAATATGGATTCGCAAATAACATTGATCTTATGGGATTAAAACCAACATGGCCGACAGCCTCTGCAGACTCTTAAGTGTTTTATAGAGGGCTTATATTTTATGTGCATAACTTTACACTTTAAAAATCTTTTTATACACTGTATATACTTTTTATATTTGCAATTTATTGAAATGTCTATTCCAGTTTAAGATATAAAAGGTTCTTTTTTATTTAATTTTTCAAAAATATCTTGAGGTTCACCAATATTTTTATAAAGTGTCTACTGGTTTATGAGGGTAAAATGTTGGGAACCAATTTTCTAAATTACATAAAAAATCTTAAATATTGGTATGAAATGAAATGAAAAACGACTTTATTTAATCAGATGAAGTTGGGACTTAAAGTCCCTTCTTCCACTTAACCTGATACAAAAATAATTACATTAATGACAATTTTGTAATTAAATATAGTAATTACACCCGAATGAAAGTAACAATACCTAATATAATACAACAAAATAATGAAACATAAAGTAAATAATAATAATGAAATTGTATATGTAATTACAAATATGAAATAAATTAACCAACTTAGAGAAAAAATTCTACTTGCACTCTCACACACACTCTCTTCAACTTGCTCTGGTATCTTGCTGTCAAGAAAGTGGCTTACATAGCTTCGTACAGACAGAGATCAAGCAAGTATTCTGATTAGTCTGAAGTACAATCGGTTGGCATTTTGAAGTAGCTATGGTCTGTGGTTGAAAGCACTCCTCGGTTGCACTTATGACGGTGCTAAAAGCATAATGCTCTGGTCTCTTCAGTCCACTTCCTCTCCACTCGTGAATAAACCCCCAAGTAGGATTAAATAGTGGCGATAACTCATCCTCAAGTACTGTTGTAATGGTTCTCTCATCCACCTATTCACGTACGGTGATATTGACCCTCCCATCCACCCACACGTGTACGGTGATATTGACTCTCCCATCCACCCACACGTGTACGGTGATATTGACCCTCCGGTCCACCCACAAATGTACGGTGATATTGACTCTCCCATCCACCCACATAGTTGTGATGATCCTCTCCCCCACCCAAAAGCATGCGGTGCTATTGAGCCTTGCACCCGCTCACACACGTACTGCTGTGATGACCCTCTCACTCACCCATACACGCACGGTGATATTGACCATTCTGTTCACCCACACGAGTACGGTGCTATTGAGCCTTGCACCCGCTCACACACGTACTGCTGTGATGACCCTCTCACTCACCCATACACCCACGGTGATATTGACCATTCAGTTCACCCACACGAGTACGGTGCTATTGAGCCTTGCACCCGCTCACACACGTACTGCTGTGATGACCCTCTCACTCACCAATACACCCACGGTGATATTGACCATTCAGTTCACCCACACGAGTACGGTGCTATTGAGCCTTGCACCCGCTCACACACGTACTGCTGTGATGACCCTCTCACTCACCCATACACGCACGGTGATATTGACCATTCTGTTCACCCACACGAGTACGGTGCTATTGAGCCTTGCACCCGCTCACACACGTACTGCTGTGATGACCCTCTCACTCACCCATACACCCACGGTGATATTGACCATTCAGTTCACCCACACGAGTACGGTGCTATTGAGCCTTGCACCCGCTCACACACGTACTGCTGTGATGACCCTCTCACTCACCCATACACCCACGGTGATATTGACCATTCAGTTCACCCACACGAGTACGGTGCTATTGAGCCTTGCACCCGCTCACACACGTACTGCTGTGATGACCCTCTCACTCACCCATACACGCACGGTGATATTGACCATTCTGTTCACCCACACGAGTACGGTGCTATTGAGCCTTGCACACGCCCACACACGTACTGCTGTGATGACCCTCTCACCCACCCATACACGCACGGTGATATTGACCATTCAGTTCACCCACACGAGTACGGTGCTATTGAGCCTTGCACACGCCCACACACGTACTGCTGTGATGACCCTTTCACTCATCCATACACGCACGGTAAATGGATGAGTGAACCATCTCGTGCTTACAATAAGTTTATGGTACGAGATACATCACACATATGGTGGTTATGAACCACCCACCCATATGTATACATAGGCCTACAGTGGTGTGTACCCATCTGCACACCATACACACACTGCTGTGATAAATTTCCCACCCACCCAAACCCGTACTATTGCGATGACCCTCCACCCACTCTTAAACTCACAGTGACATTGAACCTCCAATCCACCTATACACTCACGGATTTGATGACCAACCACTCACCCATACACATGCGGTGGTGATGACCATTCCACCCACTCACAGCATTGTGGTGATGATCCACACACATAAAAACAAATCCAGCTGTGATGACCCACCCATAAACGTACAGTGGTAATGATGACCCTCTCTTCCACACATACATGTACGATCCACCCACCTATCATATCAATACATATACGATGGTATTGGTCCACCAACTCTCCCACACTCACACGAAAGATAGTATTGACACACCCACCCATACGAATACTTTTTTATGACCTTTCCGTCCACCCTTACATGTACGGTGGTATTGACCCTCCCATGCACTCACTCATGCACGGGAATATTGAGCTTCCCGTCCACCCATACACGTATAGTTGTATTGGCCCAACTACGTATACACGTATGGGAGTATTGAGCCTCCCACCCACCTACCCGCCCATACACGTGTGATAGATGGTATTAATGGTCCCATATATTAATTACCATTACCGGGTGGGTAGGAGGGTCATCACGACCGTACGCGTATGTGTGGTTAGGTGAGTCAATACCATCGTACGTGTATGGTTGTGCGTTGGGCGGATGGGTGATCACCACATTAAATTATTGTTATTGCCTACATGTTCATTTGTTATCGCTGAAAGTTTCCTTAAGTTAGCGCTCATAAATTTGTATGTTCGAGTAGGAGATACGTTGACCAGATAGGCAAACGTAGGAAGTATTTGTATTTATTGCTCTCGATCTAGCCTCAGGAGAAGATTTCCGACTGACTATTGACAATGACTACAAATGTATTTGTAGTCATTGCTATTGAGCAGACGGAGGTGGGCCTTTGCTAATTGACAGTGTGTGACCCAACCATGTCAGTAAACTTTCTCTGTCAATTATACTTGGATTTTTTATTTTGTTAGACAGTTAAACAAAAGTATTACTACTGAATGCCCAAAAATAGCAATTTTAGTACTTTTATGGAAACATTATAGAAATGAAAAGTTGAACTATAATAATCCTGGTTATATTGGGAAGAAAGGTTGATCCAAAAGTTTAATGTCCTTTTTTTCTTTGACATTATTTGGTCATCCTTCCTTATTTGTCACTGAACTAAGCTCAGTTTGTTGTAACAAAAAAAGTCTTGATGATTTTGTATCATCAGCAAAGAGGAGACATGTCGGCTTTCCTTTGTGTCCTCCCTTGACCAGCGGGGGAAGGCAAGGCCCTTGTCGGCACTTCACAGACATAAACATTTGGATATTTTGGGCCAGAGGATATGACCGATTTATGGCAGGCCATTATTGGACGCTTCAGCTCGCTACTGATGAACGTGTTTGTTTGCTGGAGGTAAGATCCCTGGGTTGGGGGTGGGGGTTGGAACAGCCGTAGCCATAGCAGACACCTGTCATTCAACATTGTCTCGGTGATGTTCCCTCTGCTACAAGGGATACTTTCTTTGCTCTTTTCTACTCCCAAGTAAGTGTTCTGTTTGTTGGTTCTGTGCAATTTATTTTCATGTGTTGATACGACGTGGGTTGCTTACTTATCAAACACCTTTTTCTGTTATTTTATTTGGATTGCACATTTATTTAGATTGCGACCCAGCGCGGATGTCAAGTGTAGCGTAAAAATTAATGGCTTCCCAACGTAGTGTGTTGACATTTCAAAAACGGACCCCCAAGAGGCACTAATTCAGCCATTCTCTTAGATATCTGCATGCCTGGTAAGTTTTATGCTATCATTTTTTTCGTAATTGTATGTGGCCACTATCCAGGGTTGCTCTGAGATCCCCAGGGAGAGAATTCCGCCCTTGCCCCTCTCAAAATAAAAATGTATATTGTTATGTATTTTTTAAATAAGAAAATATCTTGTTACTTTATCTATACTTTTCTAATCACTACATGTTTTAACTAAAAATTATTTCTTAAAAATTACATGAACTGGATTCAAGATCATCAGCCAGCAATTCAAGAATAAACAAAATTTATTTCTACATAATATTCAAATACAGTACAATTTGTATAAGTGTTGTACAAACATACAGGGTGTAAAAATAAAGGTGTCCTTGCTTTAATTTTTCGATTCCACACCTAATCCAGAGCAAAAATGAATTATACAATTTTTTCTTATTCCATTTTGGGTTTATATATCTTTATGTATTTTTTATTTTACAAAAAAAAAAACAAAAAAAAAACGAATAACTCAAAAACAGTTTGACCTTAAAATGTTGCAATCTTCTTTTTTTAAACTTATCGAACAGCGAAAAAAATTCGAATAATTTATCTTTAGCTAATTTAAAATGATATCCATTAAAAATGTTTAAGTAATTTTTTGCTTAACAGATATTCGGAGTAAAAACTGTTAGATGTCCACCATTTTTAAATGAATCAAGATAGCTCAATGAATATTTATTGCTGTTTATTAATGTACAATATCTAAATTTCAAATCAGTTGGTCAAACCGTCCTTGAGTTATTAATTTTTTTGTAAAAAAGACAGAAAATTCGAATAGTAAAATAAAAAAGGAGCAGAATTCGAAAAAATATCCTTCATTTTTTGCTCTAAATCAGGTCTGAAATCCGAAAATTGACAGCAAAGACATATTTTTCGTGATGACACGTATACACTGAACTGAACAAATTGTGAGAACAATTTATTAGACTTAATAATTACAAATATTTATATCGGTTAATTAAACAAGGTAATAACATTACTAAAAAGGATAACATTATTAATAACAGAATACTAGTATGATTAAAATACCAACCACGAAAAAAACTAAATATTTAGATGAAACAAAACAAACTTTGAAAATGGTATCAAGCAAATTCCTTATGAAATTTAAATAAAAACGAAGAAGGTATTTATTGTTTGAAAGTCATTTGTTGGCGTTGGATTATTCATTATTTTTAATTTGTTGGAGATTTCCAACGCTCCAGGCGTTTGAAAACCAACCACATCGTTTTAACATGTTTAGAATAACATTCTGCTTAGCATAACCTACGTTTAAATAAAAACTGAATACCTCTCATTCAGTGAAACCATATCGGATTTCAAATCCATTATACCACTTCATACTTGTAAGCTAAGATGGTGGTTCTGAAAGAATTGTCTTCTTACAAACGTTTATAAAATGAACAATTTATACAAGAGAATATGAGAACGTTTATACAACAATCAATACATTAACAAAATTGAATGTATGTCTGTGAAAGCCATGCCAGTTATTTTAACTTTGTTAACAATCGCCCAATCGCGAGTATAATTTCATTTAGTTTGGTCGTTTAATACAGTTAATATATTTTCAGTTATTGTATAGACAGTAATTGAAAGGTACTGTCAGGGTAGAAATTATGTGCACCCAAGTTTGAAGGTTGTTTACCAAGAAACTAAGAGGCCTATGAAAACTCCAATCACACAATTGTTTTCCTTGTTTAATTGTACGTCATGATATGTACATGTTTCAATTTTATTATAAATTTTAATAATTTATTTTTATCCTAGTTGGAACAAAAAAGTACTGGAATTTCAACACGTTTTCACTATGCTCCAAATTTACACTTTAATTATAAAAAACTCGGTAATGTATCGCATTTATATTTTTATGCTGTTAACAAGAGTGTTTTCTATAACTTTCATAAATTTCAGAATGTTAACTTTTCAATAAAACAATTACTTATCAAGTTCCTGAAACAACGTTTTCTTGCCTACTACAGGTTGGAAAATTAATTCGTTGGTCACGTGGTAATCCTTAAAAATATACAGTTACGATAAATAATTGTTATTTGTACAAATAAATGCAGTGGTCAATTTAAAAGTAATTTAAAATTGATTTAAATCAACTTAAAATCACTGTATTTACTTACGCATATAAAACTAATGTATTGAAACTATACATTTCATAGTGATTATAACGTGACCAAAGAATTGATTTTCCGACGTCTAGTAGCCAAGAAAGCGTTGTTTCAGGAACCTGATACAAACTTTTTCTTGAAACTTTGTAGTTCTTAAATTTATAAAGTTATACAAAACATTCCTGTAAAACACGTATTAATATAATTATAATACGTGTTGGTACATATACAGTACAAGTAAACGTCACACAATACAAATTTATTACAATATAAGCACAAAATGAACAAATATATTACAATACAAGTACAAAATGCACGAATGTAAGGTGAATGATTTCGGTGAACCACGCTCACCTTCCTCAGACCAGAGGGAGTCACAAAAGAATCTGTATAAATATAATACATTAACAGATAAAATTACAAAATGCACAATTAAACGTTGAAAACAATTGTGTGATTGGATATTTCGTAAGCCTCTCAGTTTCCTAGCAAACAACCTTCAAACTAGGGTACACATAGTTTCTGCCCCGATAATGCTCTACATCAGTCGAATACCGCGTCGAATACGTCAAGTGGTAGCAGCGTTCAGTGTCAGAGGTATCGCGGACGGTCAGCAGGGATGCTGAGGCAGCAAGGAGTCTTGCCAGACCAGGCCAACATCTGTGAAATGCGCCGAACAGCTGTTCGTTTTAAAATTTGGATCAGCTAGTTAGTCTAGTCGGTCGGAAAGAGTATAGCTATACTAGTGGCGTAGCCAGGAAGGCCGTTAACGAGTCGCGCGCAATCCCACCTGGGTTAATTGCGGTATCCCAGCGAGGCCCCAAACCAGTACTCGAGTTTGACCATGCTGAGTCCCTGTCTACACTCTGACAAACTGACAATTCGGTAACTAGCTGCTTATGAAATGTCAGCCTGACTCGGAGCCAGTACATGTGCGTTTGTAATTCTAGGGTTACATTATGAATCATGAACTATTAATGAATTATAGTCCTTGATATTTGTGTGTATGCCTATATTTATATGTATGCACGGATGTGTACAAATGTATTTACATTTATCTTTTCTCATGGTTCCGTCTTCTTTTTATACAGGCCTCTTACTTACGACTGACTTCCCTCTAAATTAATATAAAAAGATTTTATGGCTGTACAGTCTTGAACTAGTCAAACTCAAACCATCTCCTGTCTGTTCAATGTAATTTCCTGTCTTATTAGTTTTTTAGTTTTAAGATTATTTAAATCATACAATCTTACTTTTTGTTGTTGTTATCATTCATATGCATAATTTGTATTTTTAATGTTTTTTTTAAATTCATTTTTGTACTGGATCATTTAATAGTAAACATTTATAACACTTTGTATGACTCCTCACCCACGCACAGACCATTTTGGTCCATGTGGGGAGTAATTCCTTATGTGATTTTTACTATAAATATGTTTGTAATATTTTTATTGAAGGAATAAACTGATTTGATTTGAGTTGCACACAATACCGATCTCAGGTAGGCCATCCAGCCTTGGCCGCTCACAAATGCAACTTTGACTACAAGCTTTGCAAAATAAATATCTCCGTAAATATCACAACCCACCACAAATACATTCAACTGTTACTGGTCTGATTCCGAATAGCACCAAACTTATACCTGTTGGTTATTTGTGTAACTTATATAGATTGTTTTGTATTAATTGGCAAGTTCAGTTAGAAGCTTTTTACTTAGTAACAGAAAACTTTGTTGGTCAAATTAAATGTATTACTTCACATATTTCAAGTTTTTAACAAATATAATACAAACACATTAATAATATTTCGTTCTTTTTTATAAAACCTGAAATCTTTTTTTACAATATTGATTATACTATCTTGAAGGAGGATTAAACGTTATTCTTGAATTTTCACACTTATTGTTAAATATATTTATGAGACAATGATATTTTTATCTTTTGTATATTGAAGATATCTGAAAACAGCCTTAACATATTTTAGCAGAATACTCACTTATTGACAGTTATAGAGGTTCAAGGGTACTTTGAACTAATTAAAAATGAATATGAAAGTAATTCTTTCCAAGTATAATTTGAATGTTATGTTCGTTGTATACAAAACACGTTAACCTCTAGTTACCTTATATTATCAATGATATATCATTATACAAACAAAACACAAAATAGATATAATTAATTGATGAAAATTAGATGTCTAATTATTAGAATTTGTTGTCAAATAAACGTCAGAACTCGTTCAATATTAATTATTAGAATCGATTGCACATTTCAAATACTGTGAATTCTTTTATGTTTAGTATTAATATTTAATTGATGGTATAGAATATTTAGTATTTGTGTATAATTTATGATATACAAAGTTACTTTCAGTATGAATATTTATTGTAAGAGTATTTGGAAACTTAACTCATTTCCAGTTAAGTAGTTTCTTTCAAGCGGCTGCAGGTAGTTGCGCGCAACTCGAGCATCCCTTTACGGACCTAGGTCATACAGCGCGCAACTCGAGCACAAGTTTTATGGCCCTCTTGGGCAATGCGCGCAACTCGAGCATCCCTTTACGGACCTAGGTCATAAAGCGCGCAACTCGAGCACGCCCGCCAGGAAATTCATAAGGGTACAAGAGTCCAACATACCGAGAGAGTTCGGGGGGGGGGGGGGAGGGATGGATGGAAATGTCCAAGAAGTGCATTTTCAAGCCACTTTTAAACATAAAATCCGAGCGATTCCTCAGAAATTCTAGGTATGTTAGAATAAAATTTAAGCACTTTTTTCTAGATAGGTAATACATTAATTAATTTGATTCTTCCATTTTCCTTGCTAAACATACGACTAAAAATTACTTCACCCTTAAAGTGCCGGAAGTCGCTGTGAGCGACGCTCCACGCTAGTGCGAAAAATGCCAGCGTCACTTTTTTTTCGCGTCTATATTGAACAAACCGAGTATTTGTTATACTACAGTAATATTTTTCATCAATCTGCCGACAAAGTCATACCAGACGAGTCGACAATAATCGCTTTTTGTTTCTGTAATTCGAATCTCTATTAATAAACTCTTCTCTACAGCAAGTTTTTTTTTTCAACAACGACAATAACATCACGGGAACAGACCACACTATCTACTTTGTACGCTCGGTAAAGAACGATATGTCAGCCAGCATGTCGTCTCTTTATCACGGCTGAGCTTGGACCTGAACGAGTCCAGGTATATAACGGATTCAGAATTCAAACTAACATATTCAGTTTATGTAGAAAAACAGCGCAGCTGTTTTAAAATTACTGGTAAATGTAACTAGAACTTCATTATTAATGTCAGAAATGATATTGTAGTTTTACTTATGGTTTTTTTTTTTTTTTTTTTTTTTTTTTTTTTTTTTTTTGTGGGATATATCTAACTTTATGGGGGGATTTCTAACCTTTAGTAACTCAAATGTAGCTACGCCACTGAGTTATTCAGATTCTATAAGTTTATTTTAACAAATATGTTGAGTATTTTCTATCGTGAGATGGTTTTAGCAGCTTTTAAAACGCTTGAATAAACTTCCTCCAGCACACACACACACCCACACTAGTTTACACAATGGCGGAGATAATTTAATCGGGCCTCAGATCCCTAAAGAAGTGTAGTATGCCACTGAACTTATCTATATCATTTTAAACATTACGCCGCTATCGTTGCGTCATACAATTGATCAGCAAAACAAACAATACGAGACCGATTTCGAATGGTTTGTTTTAAATTGTTATATTTAAACTGTTCTGTTACTAGCTCTTTAGATTCACGTAATGTTACCATTTTCCGCTAGGTCGCAGCACCAATCAGCTGGCTCTGAGCAAGATTCTGCACTCTGCAGTTGAACTTTCCTGCAAGTTTTGAGGTTAGACAAGGATGATAAGATTTGTGTAGACTAATTCAAACACCAAAATACTTTCCAGATGTATGTACAAAACATTTATCTCAATGTTAAGTGTTCTGTTGATGCTAGGGCTACGTTGTGTTGTCAAATATGATCTGTTGTGGATTTACCTCAAACACATTTTTAGTTTGGTTCTAATTATAATAAATTCAGATCAAACAACATGCATAACATAACCAATATTTCAATGGTAAGTGTTTTTAATTTTTTTATTTAGGACTATATAGCTCAATATTAATATTCTAATAAAACTTAACATTTATCTGTGCACATGTTCTTTTATCATAATAATTTTATTTCACATATTTTATAAGTTTAAAGTAATATGTAGAAGGCTAACTAATCTGGATTATAACAGGAAGTGCAGATATTTCCTGGTGATGATGAGATTACCTAATGAAGATGTATTAGACGCCCTTTTTATGGACAACTGATCTCAGAGACAGTGGTGATGTTGATGGTGATCCAGCAGACTTCTGTCCAAGCAGTGGAAATGAAGTTTTACCAGCATTTGACAGGCTTCCTGTCAGGAGCTCTGTGATGACAACCTGTTGAACCATTAAATAGTCGTCCAAATACAATTACAGGTAATCAAAATAAGATCAAAACAATAAAATACACAATTTCACAGGGAAAGACTTCAAAATTATATAAAATATGTTAAAAGTTTCAAAAGGTTGCCTTTCATTACAATGCAGTTGGATAAGCCATGTGAAATAATGGCATTTCCTGATAAATAAATACAATACAGGAATGCCTCACTAACTTGACGCTATAGGCATCTGGTTATCCAGAACATTGAAATTTTTTAATGGGTTTTAGTAAATGAACATGTAGTAGACTTAAGTTACACAATCACAATACATTTATTAATTAATTATATGTATATAGTTATTGTATCTGCAAATAAATCTTGAATATCCAACAATTTCGGTACAGCTAAAATTTTGTTTAGTTGAAAACTGTTTTCCTTAGTTCAGCCCCTGGCTGCTGTGTCATGGAGTTTCCAGAGGAATAAAATATACATTGTAGATGATCATTGTTGTTGCAAATAATGAAGTGTTCTTTAATGTATCTGACACATAATCTAAAGCCTTGTGTATTCCTTCAAGTTGAAGTACACATAATGTAAATCTGAGTTGCACCAGCTGTTGACTATATACATCTGGTTTCGAGTTAGTGAGGATTTACTGTTATTTTCTTCAGAATGTTACTTGATCACAGTCCCAGTAATGTGGCCAACCTGATAAAATAAAAAATATAATACAAACATAAACAAGTTTTTTATTCCATATCTCATTATGATTACTAAAAATTAAGATTTATAATCTGGTTCTTGACTCATAACTAAACTTTGATTCCATAGTATACTTAATTTTAGACATATCAACAAAATATACAACAAAATAGTAAAAAATTCTTGTAATATTAAAAATATTAGTAGATTGAAAGGAATTAGAATGTATTTAAATTACTAGAAATTTTATAACTTATTTTATTAAATATGAAATCACAAACATATATATTTTATAAAAAATCAATACAATACTTCGTTTAAGAAACTAAATCATTGAAACTAAACAGCCAGTTAAAACTTCCATAACTTTCTTAGAACATTTTTAACTTTATTGATCTCTCTAGTGCCAACATTTTGAAATGATTTTCTTAATAAATCCTTGTTTACTTTAGGTAATTCAAATACTGCCAAACTCGTGCTTCTAGTTCTGTAATAAAGATTTTCATTTCCACTATAATCGCTTTTTTCATACAATAATTTAAAACTTTAACAATTGAACGGGCTGTGGAGTATTTTTAGCTGTTGAAAGAGAATAAATGAATTTCTCTTTTTCATTTCTTTAAAATAACTATCAAATAATAATTTTGCATGGTTATTATGTTTTCAATCTTCAAAAGCGATTAAGATAATTTTGTTTCCAACATTTAAACAAAATTGATACATTGTTTTCAGAATAAGATGTTGTAAGTTATTTTTCTATAGGAAAACACATACACATACATTTTTTGGAATATCCCCGCATATGGTAAAGACTGTCTACCAAGTCTAAAACTAAACTCAACTTACAAACAATGTATCTTTGATATTAGTAACGTGATTTTGACCTACAAGAAAATAATAAGCGTTATCACTTTAATTATCAATCAGGGCCTTTTGGTATTTAGGTTAAGTTGTAAGTACTTCCACCATGGATTTGTTGGGTTTGGTTTGGTTAGGAAATAAATACAATATGACTTGTTGTTTGGGTTGTCGGCACTGGTGGCGCAGTGCTTGTACCAGCTACATGGGGACAAAGTGTTAGGGAGATTGTAGGCGATAGGTTGGATGCTCGGTCCTCTTAATACCAACATGGCTTCCGCTTGATGGTTGCTATCAGCGTGGACACTACTAGAGAAGTCTGGGGTGTCCATGTTGGGTGGTAATCATTGAGCGGATATTGTGTGGGGGAGATAACTGAGTATCAGGCTTGTCAATTAGCTGAAAACAGACCAGCACTACGTGGTTCGAATTCCACGTAAAGCTGTAGGTCCCGTAGTTGCCCTGGCTGTTGGGCTATTAATAAATTGCCCTTTCTGAGAAACAGTTGAACTCAGATAGTAACCAGACTACACTCATCCACACTCATCCTACACTCGTATAACCATTCATATTCGCCTTAAAATACCAACAACGTTGTGTCGGTGTCTCATATGTAAGAATGTAGGAATAAGAATATATATGTATATATATATATATATGTATATATATATATATATATATATATATATATATATATATATATATATATGCTTTATATATTTATATGTGAACTTAATACTTTTTTGGTGATTAATCATTGCTAAACAAATGCAGAGAAGGTCTGATAAAGAGCTGAAAAATTGTGGTTGGTTAGGTTCTACCAAATAGTTACCGAACGAATTATACTGCAGTGATCACAAAATTCTCTATTTAGCATTTCTCTTGTTGGTGCTATGGGTGGTCATGATTTGCAGGCAGGGCCGTCCCTAGCGTTGACAGCACCCGGGGCAAAAGAGGTCTTGGCGGCCCCCTCCCTCCTCGTACCAAAAACATTGATTGTGGGGTAACCTGAGTTATTCGGAATGAATTACTGATAGTCACAAAATAAGTTTCCATTAATTTTTTTTGAAGAATACAGAAACTTGATTCTTTTGATGTTGCAGTCATATCTCTCCGATAGGTCTCAAGATCGATATATAAATATGAAAAAATTAAATTTAACCTATCTGAAGTTAACTGGAATTCAATTTATTCATGTAACGACGTATATAAATAGTTGGTAGAAAGGTATCAGTTAGTAACAATAGCAGTAATCTAAGTAAAGCTAAAATTCTGTCCATGGATAGCTAGTAAGATTCTAAATAAACTTTAAAAAATAGAAAGGTTGTGTAAAGTACAAAAAAGGAGACCATATGATTTAGTTTTCAAACGGTATTACGATTCCTTTTGTAATACCTTAAAACTTGATATAGACAATACCAAGAATAATTATTATACTAATTTGATAAATAATTGTAATAGTCAACAATAGAAAATTATAAATCAATTGACAGGTTGTGAAAACAGTAAAAGTGTAAGCAAATTAGTCTTAGAGGACGGGGAATGTGTAAGTGATCCGCAAACAATTGCCAACACAATAAACACCCACCTTACCGAACGTGAGAATTTCACTGATAACAAAAGCCCGGCAGCGACTCAGATGCATGACAGTCCAGATCTACCACATTCCTTCTTTATCAATAGAACAAATGAAAGAGAAATTTTAAAGATTATTAAAAATTTTTTAAATAAAAAATCCACTGGCTTTGACAGAGTACCAGTTGCTTTAATTAAGCGTGTTTCGGAGATCATTGCTTCAGTTTTAAGTTTTTCTACTGGATTTTTTCCCGAATTACTAAAAAATAGTATAATTATACCAATTTTTAAAATGAAAAATTCTTACAATATTGATAATGTACGCCCAATTAGTTTATTATTCGTTTTTTCTAAAATAATTCAAAAGTGTATGAAAGTAAGATTAATCCATTATCTTCACTCAATAAATTTTCAACATGCAGCTCAAATTGGTTTTATAAAAGCAAAATCAACTGAGGATGCTTTATTGAATTATATCAGTAACATTTATTTTAGTTTGAATGAAAACATCAGGTTTATTTATTGACTTTAGGAAGGCATTTGATCTAGTTGACCACGACATTTTGATAGAAAAAATGGAATCTATTGGTATCAGGGGTGTGGCAAAGCAATGGTTTCAGAGTTATCTAAGTGGTAGGGTCCAACAAGTTAAAATACAAGACAATTTAAGCGCCCCTCTTGTTATATAAAGTACAGGGTGCTGTACTCTCAGCAAATCTCTTTATAATTTTTATTAATGATTTACTAAAGCAACATTTTATTGGAAGAATAAGCGCATTTGCAGATTACATCGCTTTTAACTATACAAACAAAAACAAACTGTATATTCGGAAATGAACAAAGACTTGATACTCTGAGAAACTGGTGTAATAATAATAAAATGATAGTTAATGTTTCAAAAACTAAATTTATTAATTTTGGTTTCATAAGCTTTAATTTTGTTTATTCATTATATTATCACTCTATTGACTGTAAGGGTAGTACTGGATGCAACTGTGTACCAGTTGAAAAGGTTGACAGTTTAAAATATTTAGGGGTCTATCTTGGAAGAAACAGAATTACACAGACATTAAATTTAACGTTAGAAAATTCTTCTTTTTAAGAAACTTTTGTCACACACAACTTTTAATTTCTCTATATTATGCCTTAATTCAGTCTAGATTGCAGTATGGAATTTTATGCTGGGGAGGAACTCATAAATATCTCATCAATAAGTTAAGAAAATCTCAAAATAAATTTATCAAATCAATTCTTAAGAAAAATAGACAAGAGTATTCGTTTCCTCTATATTGTCAAACGGGTGAAATGCCATTACAACATTTGTTTATTTTCAAAACACTTAAGCAATTTTATATAAAGAGTGGAAATAGAGGTTCAACCAGAGTGCGTCCTGAACTTAGAAGCAACATTCAAAGATTATTCATAAAACCAAAAGTTAATAAGTTTTTCTTCAGGCACTCTTAATCTATTTTGGACAAAATTATTTTAATCAACTAAATTCAAATATTAAAGAAAGTCCAAATTTTTAAAAGCCTTTTGCAAAAAGGTAAAATATTGGTTGTTTACTTTACATGAAACTTCTTTTTTGGAGAAATATCTCGCATGAGCTGATTTTGCTCCTTTTTTGTATTTTCGAAATATAAATGATAGTATTCGGTAGCATATATGATTTTCATTATTTAACCTATTTCAAAAAATTATATATTGATGTAAATACTGTGTTAAATAGGTATTTATTTTTCATTTGATGTTTTTCCTGTTGTTCTTTGCTTAAAGTTATGATGGTTGATAGATTTTTTTGTTTGTTCGTTGTTTTGTTTAATTCTGTCTATATTATTTTAAGTACATGTGACACATATTGTGTGTATTATATTTTATATATTTAGGTATTTGTCTCAAATATAAAAATGTTTTAGTCTACTTTTGTAGTATTTCTCCTGTATATATGTAAATATATCAATATTACTATTTAAGCAGATGCCACAGTGAGCCATTTTTATCTGTTGATTATGTAAATAGACTGGACTCATCAACCACAACTACTGGAAAACTGAGGTTGATTAATTCAGAGTTGTTATTTTTTGTTCATAATTATGTATTATTTGAAGGAATAAATCATTATTTCATTTCATTAGATATCAAGAATAGACTTTTTTATAAAAACAGAATCAGAAAATCTTCTTAGGGTTTATTCACGCCAGGACAAGTTAAATACAACAAGCAAACAGGTAAAACTAATGTAAAAACGATAAACAGCATGGTGGCACTGACAGGGAAAACGAGCCGCGCATGCGCAGTACGCTAAGTTGGCGTGGAGACCTATTACACGTGGGACATGCTTGTGGGTAAGTCGCAAATATCAAACCGATTGGATGTTCACGAGAATGTCTATGTCCAAAATTCCTTATATTACTCGGGAGAACCTGCTCGTGAGCATGCTGATGTGGACATGCTCTTGAACAAAACCTCGTGTGTAATACACCCTTGAGGACTCAAAACCAAAAAAAATCACATTCAAAGTTCCAAAAGGATATATTCTTGAACCCATTTGTTTGAACCATCATTGAAATATTTGTTTTATAAGCATTGCCATAAAATATGGTTTAAAATCGGTAATGCATTTTATGGAGAGTTAGAGACATATCTGTATGTATAATACACTAAATACATGGCTGTGATTGATTAGTGAAGTTGAGTTTCAAAAATGCATGAATGGCAGGGGCCTCGGGCCCGAAGTACCCCAAGCACCGGGGCCCGCGGCCGCTCTCTCCGGCCCTGCCTCTGCTCCCTACAGTGTTGAATGCATGGAAGGAACCAGTCTGTCTCTCAGTCTTGACGGATTTCACACTACATCTTATGTAACTTAAAAAAACAAAGCCTATCACACTTTGTGGTTTTTATGAGTCTCCTCTAACATTTTCACTGTAGTAGTTTATCTCATTTACTCATATAAAATGTCACTGTCTAATAAAAACCATGTTAATCCTTTTAATGCCAACATCCAGGCACCCATACTTTTTTTAACTGCTCACAAAGTGCCAACGTCAGGTTTTCTCAGACGTTTCATAAAAAATACAACTAATTATTTTTAGCTTTGAAACTTGAAACAATATAATTAAGGTATATTCTCTATACATATTTATTATTTATAAAGTATTTTCGAAGGACTAGCTATCTATAAACAAAAATAGAGCCAATGTAAGTGATTTAGCAGACTTGTTTTCAAGAGGTGGCAGCAATGCTAACAGAACCAGTTCTCCAATTCAAAAAATTCTTTATGACCGTGAACAAAATTACTGTGTTTGCAGTAAGGAAAGTACACAAAAGGGTGGAAAATTAAACAAGTCCACTTTCATGTATAGTAAATATAAGAAAGGCTTACATAACAAGTGTCTTAGCAAACACTGTTTCTAAAAACTTTCTAATATTTTGTATCTTTTAATTGCTATAAAATTTGTAAATATTTTAGTGTTAGATAAATAGTGTTTGTAGGCCTACTATTAATTAAATAATATTACTCACCAATTATGAACTTCACTGATTTAATATCTTGCAAATTTGAAAATAGAATGTTCTCATAAATACACTGATTACTATAGGCCTACATGAAAAACTGAAACACTTAAAAATTAAAAAAAAAATGTTTAGCAATTACTTAATTTTGAAGCTATATGGACCTGAACATTTTTATTTATACTCTTTATTGATTTTTGTTATCAGAGAAGTGCACATTTACTACAAACAAGGTTTGTTTGTTAGTAGTTTTTATATTTTATTGAGTTTTAGTCATAATATTATAACATTTCTGTTATTTTATAGTGTTTTACATACCTTTTGCAAAATAAAAAATACAAATTTCATTGTCCTAGCTTAAGAAATGAATAAATTACGATTTTTTTAAAAAAAAGCTTGTAAACCGCTTAAAATTGCCCGGCAACTTAAGGTACACATAGTAGAAATTCTGGCTACATAGGAAATTAAAAAACATATATCCGGCACTGAAATGGTTAAATTAGTACAATCAGATCTTCCAGACATTCACTGTTCGGTACATGTCAATGTTTGTACGTCTCGGTTTCCTCGCTTCAAGGAATGGACATTGATTTAATAGACTACATAATAGACTCATCCTAGTAACTACTGTGCAGAGATTTAATCCATATTTGTGAGACTGCCATGCTTAGTGTGGATGCTCCAACGCCGAACCACATGGCTCTGTAGGTGTGGATAAATTGGTGAGTTAATTACACACTTTTGACAATCATTTTAATAAATTAACTCTTGAAGTCCTACCCTCTCTCTTTGCTAGTCTAATAAGTTAGTGGCTGATCTTTGGGGGTACTAAATTCAAATTCATTTATTTGCCAGGAAACAAAGCATTTATACAAAGTCTGCATTAGCATCGTCAAATTTAAAACTAAACTATTTTAGTACTTAAAAGCTATGGACAATAAATTATAAGAAAATCACAAAATGTATGATGACTAAATAAAAACATATAAAAATAAATCTATAGAAGGAAACATTACACATAAGGCAAAGAGTAAGTCACATAGGGTGGTTTATCACTTAGGCTACCGTATACTACAAGATCAAAATGTACAAGATGTAGGCCTAACACATACTAAGTTAATTTAAGAATACAATTTAAGAATAAAAGTAAATATTTACAGAACAAGTAAATAAGTGTATATGTAAAAACAAAAGTCACAAGTTAAATTATTTTATATATGTACAAGATATAACACATAAAAACCTAGTTATTTATATAGCCTAAACTTAAATAACATTCTATAACATATTAATTTACAAGATACAAAAAAATATATAGGCCCTACGTATTAATTAGATAATAACTAGCTTGCAAATTTATGTTCATAATACTCTTCAAGGCTATAAAAACAATTTTTTATCAAAATGTGTTTTATCTTAGTTTTAAATTTATTAGGATTTAGGTCTGCAATAGATTTGGGTAGTTTATTAACCCGGGATCGGTCGCGCATACTCCACTTCCGCGATCGGTCGCGCGTATAGGGTGATTCTAACATCTGGTTTTTTCAATATTACCATAATATTTTGAATTAAAATTAGAAAGTTCTTTACACAATCTTAAGTTCAGTCCATGCTGTTTATTATACAATGTATAGTAGTTCTTAATTGTGTTTTTTTATTATTATTCGACTATTTTTTACCCTAAAATCCTAAGAAGAATGTTAGTTTTAACTGTAAGGACTTTTGAAATAAAACTTCAATGCAATTAAAATTAAACCATTGTTTTATTAGCTAAAAGTATAACATATAATAAGTACAGTATTATTATTCAATAGATATAGTGAACAGAACGCAACATTTTATGGAACACATTCAATGCACTTTATTTCTGTCAAGCCGACGTGTTCTGTGCATATAGGTTTTTGACATGCGCAGCAGACTTTCTGTGTAAATCTGTTTTTTCTTTTAGGGCAGTAGCTACATCTTAATTTTTCCCCTGGATTTCCTGAAAATATAGAAGTTTGTAACTTTTTTACAAGAATGATTTTTTTTCATTTTAGTTCCATAAAATGTAAAATTAAATAAATAATGTAGATTCATTGTAAGTTTAGACTGTTTTACTAATAGCGTAAATTTACAACGAATCTACAATTTTCAAAAATTTTGACAAATTAGTTTTGAAAACTTGAAAAATAAGTGTTAGTGAATAATGGTAAAAACCACTAAGAAAGTGTTGGTACACTCTTGGTATTATTTTATAAGTTTAGTAAATTCAGACTTTTTGTAAAGTAATTCCTAAAGAACAGTTTACATATCTATAAATAATATTCTATTTACCTGCAATAGGTTGAGGTCTTGCAACAGGTCCCACAATCTTTGTGATGGTCTGCTTCAGTTGTATTGGTAAGCTCTCAATGGAAGCACGTTGAGAAAGGTGACGCTTTGCTAGATCCTTGGCCAGTTCTGTAATAAATAGTCTTCTAGACATCGATTTTCCTGTATTAGCAGTATATATGATTTGGCTATTTATTGTACCCACATTTAAATGTCCTTGGAAAATAGTCAATGGCCATCTATTACTTATTCTCTTCACGGAGTACTCTTTCTTCATCCGGTCAACGACGTCGACTCCACCTTTTGTCATGTTGTAGAAATTGATTACCTCAGGCTTTTTATCCTCACTGTCCAAATCAATATCATCATCACTGTGAAGCGTTGAAAGCATGATTACATTTTTATTCTTTTTTGGTACATAAGACAATATTAGTGTTTTGTTTAGTCCGAATCCAAAGCCAAAAATTGTGCTTTTTTCTGGTCTATTTTTTGTATTCAGTTACTCAAGAGGTAATTGGGGTTTGTTCTTTTTCACTGTACCAACTAACGTTATTTTATGATTCATGTACAGGTCATTAGCCAGTGTCACTGATGTGTAATAATTATCAGTTGTTAGATTTCGTCCACTGTTATCAATATGCTCAATCATTCTTTTGACTACACTATTTACATCATTTGGAACATCATAAGGTCCTTTTGGCTGCTTCCCTCCATAAATTTCCATTTTAACTGTATAGAAAGTTCTTGAATCGACTAAGGCATAAATTTTCACACCATACTTATCGGGTTTATTACTAATATATTGGCGGAATTTACATCTTCCCCTAAAACCCTCTAACATTTCATCTAGAGTACGGTATTCTCCAGGCGTATAGCTCTCCATAGACTTCTTCACAAATTGTTCAAAAATGTCCCGTATGGGTGAACA
Source organism: Stictocephala bisonia (assembly GCA_035578905.1). Taxonomy (NCBI): domain Eukaryota; kingdom Metazoa; phylum Arthropoda; class Insecta; order Hemiptera; family Membracidae; genus Stictocephala; species Stictocephala bisonia. The sequence continues at coordinate 7,175,867 of JAQJVL010000001.1, forward strand.
GTTGTCTTGATTATTTCTTGAAGCTTTGTTGTCAAATCTAATAGCTCTTAGAAGTGTGTGGAATCTCCGCTCACTCATGATAGCTCTGAAGTAATCAGGTGCAGTACCATCTTGGGCCCACATTTCTGACGTTCGCAGATGGTTTGCTTTCTTTACTCCTAGCATGTAAAGAATTCCAAAAAATGCATAAATTTCTTCAGTGTTAGTCATGGGACAATCTCTATCACGGGAATAATTAGCTCTCATTTCTCTAAGACTGTCATTTGTATATTTTGTAATATTTTCAATCATGTCGTCAGGAAAAAATATTTTCCAACATTCCAATATTGATTTACAATTCTTAGCATTTCCTTTCACACCCGGCAGTTTAGAAATAATGTTCTGTCTCAGTGTTTTTGTTGCATTTTTATTAGGTTTGTGGACATACCAACTAGTAATATTATCTCTACCTACATATTTCGGATTGTTCAAACTTTGTACAGTCACTAGTGTTGAATTTGTTTCTTCACGACCAGTTACATTATCGTCTATTATCATAGGTTCGTCTTGATCACTTAATCCTGACTGTTCTGTATCAGTGCAATATTCAAAATGTTCAGAAGGAGCATCACTATTTGAATCGTTATCCCTAAATTCAAATTCCACATTGCTTTCTTCATCCTCTTGCAACCAATTCAAAATGTCTCCTTCGATTGGCTTCTCTGCCATTTTCAAAAAAATATATACAAAAAAATTTATACAATATTTACAACACAATACACATATACAATATCCTACAACTAAATAATACACCGATATCACAACAACAAAAAATTAAAAGAAGCAATTATAAAAGTAACGCGATAGGTCGCGCCGTTAGAATGGCTCTACACCACACTGCCACGTGATCGGTTGCGCGTCTAGAACGACTAACTGTTCTGCGGCGCGCTATAAAAACTGTCCCCCCCCACCACTGCTAGACTATGAGTCATCATGAAACCACCCGAAATACATCCAGAAAGAGCTCCTCGAGGCATATTAAAAATATGAAATTTATAATAAATAAAACAAAAAAAAATTTCTTTATAAGCGAAAATTTTTGTTAGAACGGTTCTAATAGTGCGACCGATCCCGGGTTAAGCAAATTTATAGAAGTGCAATGAAAGCTTTTTGTAGTTTTAGAATAATTATAATGAGACTTTCTTATCAGCTCACAATGTCTTGTGCCATAATTATGAATAACAGAGTTTAGCTGAAGTGTATTAATATTATCTTTAACATAAAGTAAACACTGAAAAATGTAAATACAGGGAAGGGACATTATATTAGATTCAATAAAAAGTGGTTTACAACGACTTCTGGAATTTACTTTAAAAAGTGCTCTCACTGCTTGTTTTTGTGCTGAAAATAAACTACTAGAAGAAATTTTTGTTGTTTGTCCATACAGAAGAAAAATAGGTTGTTTGTCCATATTAAAGTTCCATAATTCAGATGTGAGTGAATATATCCATAATAGACTTGCAACAAGACCTCTTTGGAAACTATGCTGTTCAATTTTCTTAATAAAAATACACCCCTGTTTAATTTAATTAAGTAAAATGGTTTTAATGTGTGACTCCCAGCCAAGATCACCCTGAATTGTTATTCCCAGAAATTTTACTGGCTTGGATATATTAACTAACTTACGGTCATAAGAAACTACCAGTTCTTGAGTCTTATTCAGATTTAAGGAAAGAGAATTAGCATTACACCAATATGTAAGTACATCAGATGGGATACAAGATATGAAATTAGGGTCATGTGATACATAGCTAACACATAAATCATCAGCGTACAGGTAACAGCTTAAAGAGTCAGAGTCAAAAATATTTGGCAGTCAAAATATAAATTGGTACTCAATTTATAAACATTCTTTTAACATTCTTTTATGCCTATTTGCGAATGACACGTCCCTGACAGTGTCCGGCTCCACAAGGGAAGACCTTGAATTGAATACTTTTGTTCAATCTAATAACCTCCTGCAGTGGTTTGATGAAAATTTGCTTAAATTGAATACAGGGGAAAAACTCATTTCGTGAACTTTTCAATCAGAAATAACGAGGAAATTCAGTTTAAGTTACTTTTGGGCGATGTTGAGCTAGAAGCTACTCACCAAACTAAATTTGTAGGCTTAACCTTAGACGACAATGTTTGTTTCCATGCCCATATTGACATTGTCTGTAGTAGAGTGAGTTCATCAGTATTTTTATTACGACAGCTTTCAAAGATCGCAGGAATTGATGTTATGATGACTGCCTACTATGGCTCACTCTATCCTCACTTGGTGTATGCAGTGCCAATATGGGGATGTGAGAGCAAAAAAACTTTGTTTGTACTTCGTCTTCAAAAAAAGGCTGTTCGAGTGATTCATGGTTTGGATTACCGAGAGTCTTGCAAAAACGCATTCCGCTCATCAAGAATTTTAACTTTTCCCTCAATTTACATATTAGAAACACTGACCTTTGTTAAAAATAATTTACACCTTTTTAACAGTCAAAAATCTCATTCATACTTACTTCGAAATATTTACACCATTAAAATTCCAGCTCATTCAAAAACCTTTTTTGAAAAACAATGTTTGTATAGTGCCATAAAGCTTTATAATCTTCTTCCTTTAAAGCTTAAGCTGGAAGCGAACCCTGCAGCGTTTAAGAAACAGCTCAAAAATGTCCTCATTGAGAAATGTTACTACAGTGTCCGGGAATGCTTCACTGATGGGTTTGCTGTCTAAGAGACAACTTTCATTTTACACTTTAAGTATTTAATTTAATTAATGTTAATTAAATTTTTTTATGATTCATTCGACTGTATAATTTATATATTTAGATGTAAGTTTATATTGACATAGCTAATGCATGTAATTGTCTCTTGGCTAAATAAACGAGTTATTGAGTTATTGAGTTAAAATCAGACAATTAATCAGGTAATCATATTAAAACAATTTTTGACAATTTTTAAATCTCCTCTAATTTATCACACATACAATTTTAGAATACAAAAAGAACATACATTTACGTAAAAATACAAAACAAGTGAATGTTACACAACACAAATTTATTGTAATATGATACAAAATATTATGGTGATCGATTTTGGTAAATCACGCTTAGCTTCCTCAGACCACAGGGATTCATACAGGATCCCTTTGTTAAAAGAGGAATTTCTGTAAAAAATCATTGTTAAAGCAAAGCACCCTTTTTATACAGTCATATTTGCGAACATTTTTTATTTAAAGTAATAATTAAAATAATTTTTGAATCCTGAAAATAAGATATCAGGCAGGAGAATGAAATTCTCTCACAGAGCCAAACAACCAGACCCGTATAGTGAAATAAAAAAAGACTATTGCTTATGTTATTTAGAAATAACAGAATATTCAAAGGCAATCATAAAACTATTTAAAAAGTTAAAAGTTATAGATCTTATTTTACCAGAGGCAGGCATGCTGCTTGCAAGAATAGGATCGCTGAGAGGGTCATTAATCAAAAGAACAGCCACGCTCGATGTTGCTTGATGTTGTTATCAACGGAACCCTCCAATCAAGGCCACTGGCTTTAATTATATTACATTATTCTAGTGAAATAAAGTATCTAATAACTGTTGTAGCAACTTTGGCTAAACAATATTTTAATTCCTTTAACCAAGATACTGTATTTAATTTTATAGTAAAATTGTTTATAGATTTGTTATTACATGCAAAGATATTTTCTAAGTACCTCTCTAATCAGTGCATAAAATAGCATGTTAACTGGACTTTTAATATTTTGTTCTATCACAGTACAAATACAATTCAAACTATCCTATCTTAATAAGTATTTTATTAAATATTAAATAAAACAAAACCTTGGTTTTCCAACAAAATATTCTTAAAAATAGGCCTATGTTAAGAAATTACAATAAAAAATCAATAATAATACCAAATTAGCGTTTAATTCACGTTTTGAGGCTTCAAAAATGCACATTTTTTATGAAGGTTCTTGGATCATTAATTGAAATAGGGATTTTCTGTTATTTAATATCTCCTCAACAATGTGTATTTGCCAGCCCCCACCCCACCCCCTATATCGCTCAGTGAAAATCTGTTAAAATATACTCTGTCTCTAATGACTTTTTTCAGAAGGCAGATTGATTTGAAGCTGAACCTATCTTTTAGGATTTGATTATAAAATTGTAGGCCCAGAAAAAAAATCTCCTCAAAGAAGATTTAGCCTTAGGTAACCTGATTGAATCTGCATTTCTAGAATAATGAGGCCTACGTGTATAGACAGTAGCTATTTCAAAATTGCCACTGAAATTATAAAATATGGTTAAAACTTATGTATAAATTAATGTGAAGGTAATATTTTTAGTTTATACAGAAATGTAATGAATGTATTTGTCTTCCCTTCTTACAGCATTTCCTCTAGCAACATAAGGCTCTGTTTCTGAAAGTTTTTCTAGCTCCAGTTTGGTTTCTCTCCACAAATTGAAGAGAGAGGTATCCAATAAATCTCCCCTCCAGTTTTTGGATGATGCCACAAAGACGTTGAGCTTTTCTCTTCCTATCATTCCATTCAGAAAATCTAAACCTTGGGCCAAGTATTTTTTCCTCATCTTGGATGCGTTATTTTCATCTTGTTCATTGGATCCTCGGCCTGGTACCTCAACTGCATGTGGATTCCATGGGTACAGCCCACATTTCTTGAATCCGTTTGACAACATAGTTTCTGTAATATTCTGAGCAATCACTTCCTGCAGTAACTTTGCAAAATCTTTTTTTTTTTAGAATATGAGAACCTCCTTGAGTAACGTTGTCCATCCTCCATTGGTGGACTTTTTTCCTCCATGCTTCTTTGAGGCTCCTGAACACAGCAACATCCATGGGCTGTAAAATATGGGTGGCGTTAGGTAACAAGGCCACCAAAATTATTCCATTTTTTTCGCAAAATTGGCTTGTTTGTAAACTTAAATGGGACGCATGGCCATCCACGAAAAGGATAACTGGGAAAGTTATTTGTTTTTCTACCAACCATGGATGGAATATATCGGCAATGAATTCAAAAAATGCCTCGCATGTCATCCATCCTGAATCAGTTTTCCCTATTCCCCAATCCTTAGGGAAATTGTCAGCGATATCTTGAGGTACACGCTTATATTTGTATACACAAGTTGTTGGAGCTACTAAGCCACTTGCACTACCAGTTACCAACACTGTAATGGACTCTTTTTCATCAACATTAACTTTTTGATAGACTGTCTTATCTCCTCTTTTAGCAAGCACTTTGGGTCTTGTAGGATTTTTAAAAAAATGCTGACTCATCACAATTGAATAGACGAGATGGGTCTCCCAAGATCCTATCATCACCTAGCTCTTTTGTAATGTGGGACTCTACTTCTGAAAACCAATTCAGTATGTTTCCTTTCGTCACTGCTGCCCGTGAGACAGTTAGATTTTGAGACACCCTTTTTGAAATCAAAGGATTTCTCCGAAGAAAACCTATAACCCATGTCCTGCCTGGTTTTCCATCTTTGAAAGGAGTAACACGCTTCAAATCTTTTATGTACTTCTCAACACCGATGCATAGTTGTTCAACAGTGACCGGGAAACCGGCCTGTGCCATGTTCTCCACCCATCTGCTTATTTCAGCCTCCTCTTTGCTTGAAAGAATGAGGAGGACCCATTTTTCTTTCAATTGGTGATTTATCCTCTAATTTATATTTTAAAGTTGTTCTGGGGACTCCGAATTTCTTTGCAGCTGCCCGGATAGAAATTTTGTGCAAACGAATATCTTCAACTGCAGCTTTCATAGCATCTTCACTGTAATTTAAAAACGTATTCTTGTTTCCAGGCATCTTGGAATGATATTTATCCTGAAAAAAAAGAAGTTGTCAAATTTTTCGTTAAACTTGTGGTATCCCTAGTTTTGGAAATAAACGACACCAATATTATTTTTTTAAATGATGGAATTATCTATTTCACTCTTTATAAACTTTCTTTTTTAATATGTCCTAAAAGCACTTTAGCCTACATACATTAACATCCAGTTAAAAAAGATAATTTACAATCAATAAGTTATATGTGATTTTCCAAATCAGTTGAAGACAAAGTCCTTCTGAAGAAGGTGTGTTTAAAAGTTGACCACTTCATGTGTCAGTAATTGACCATGTGGTCCACTACTGAAACCCATCACATTTTCTAACTCTGGGCAAGTGCTGTACTTTCATATGGCAAAGTTGGATATGAAAATACATTTATAACACAATAATAATATTAAGTCAATTGACTTGTCAACTACTGATTCTTTTTTATAAAACCATTCAGTAGATGACCACCCCCAAAAATCATATCAGTTTAGAGGTTATGTTCTTGGAAACACTTGGAAACAAAAGAAAATACATTTAGAAAAAGATTGAATGTAAAACTTACCCAATAAATTGACTTTTAAGGCTTCTACAATTTTAATAAAACGCTCGTCTTCTTAGTGAAACTCATAAAAAATTAAACAAATATGACACATCACTGAACCACTCATCAACAACTGTCAACTATGGCTACCCACAATGCATTGGGGTTCTGAGCTTCTAGCACTTGCTGTTAGATGGCAGCAGGTACTTTCAGATTTTTTTTACACTGGTTGCAACATACAGAATCCTTATTTCTTGAATTTTCATAAAAAATGGTCAACTACTAGTGCATGGTCAACTACTGGTGCCATTACCTTACATATTACTCAAAACTTTCATTTTCAAACACCTGTCCTTTTTAACATGCCAGCCATTTTAAATTATTAAAGCTAAATATGTCAAAAAACCTAAATTTTTATCAAAACTTGTAAGGTACAAATATACTAAAGCATTTAGTCCCACATGTTATGCTATAAGTATTTTTAAGAGTCTGCAGAGGCAGTCAGAGGCTTTCGGCCATGTTAATCCCATAAGAACAATGTTATTTTCAAATAGAGCATACTATGACAGATATCCAAACCGAACAATTATTTTTAAACTGATTTTCTCCAAACAGATTGCATTTGATCAAAAATGAAATTGCGTGATGGAATTGCTTTGCGAATCCCTAATTAGTTTTATTAGAAAAAAAAATATTTAGTTTGAAGTTTTTATTTTTACCTATTTTTTAAAACTAGGCGTATGTATTAAAAATATCAAAAGCAAACCCAATGCGCAATATGATAACGTTTAAATAACGATACCTCATACACATACACCTCATGCAATGAAAAAATATGGCTTCGCAAATAACATTGTTCTTATGGGATTAAAACCAACATGACCGATAGCCTCTGCAGACTCTTAAGATCGAACAATTATGAACTGAGGAATTTAAATTTTTATTAAATAAAAAGATTTCCTGGCCGGTTCGTTAATATTTGACAAAAATTTCAATTTCTCTGCTAATAGTTTTTAGATCTTAAAAATATTTATACCATAGCGACTAAATTCTTAAATATTTTTGTAATTTACAGGTTTTTACTCAGATTTAAGGTTTGTGAGATATTTAACTTAACAATTTAAAAATGGCTTACATTTTAGAAAGGACTGATGTATTGAAATGAAAATTTAAAGGAATATTTAAAGCATTAGAACCAAGACTCAAACTTAATTTCATGATTTTATGAAAAGTAGCTTTTTGAAAGCTTTCTGTAAAAATTACATGCAGACAGATAGACAGAAAACGGAGTGAGATAGGCTATATGTTTACTGGTTATTTATTTTTTTTTTTACCTTTGGCATAGCCTTCTGAAGTTTGGCTGACTATTTTCGGGACACCCTGTATATATAATTCCATTCAAGGAAATGAGTTAAATTAAATAGGACCATGAGAATTAAAACTTTGAAATAGTGAAAAATGTACAATGCTAAATTGTTCAATGTTTAGGCTTAGTCTATTACTTGAAAACTAGAGAGATAGAACAGATGAGCTTGAAAAGAAAAATACAAATGAAAGGAACTTTGCAAAGTTTGCTGATATTTTAGGAGGATCAACTGAGTTTTCAAATAGATGATTTGATTTTACATTGATTCTGAGAAATACAGTAATAGATTCAGTAAAACTATAGAATATATTTGAATAGAGCTTATTCTTCAACTATTTCAGATTTGGTAAAATTCACTTGAAAGAAATTGTTATCACTCCTTACTAGAGACAATTATTATATTATGTTTGATCAAAGATGACATATTTCCAACATAAAAACAATTTTATTAAACAAAATTAGTGGTGTTTGATGTCAATTCAATATTGCTTTTAAAGGTGGAGAAAGTAATTTTTGTACTGCTTTAAAAATAAAAAAATTCATAAACTGCTTTAAATTTATTTACACTATCACATCTTACTTGTAAAGTGGCATTGCTTATAAAGTACTGCTTTTACTTATTAGCAACCAACATGAATAATAAATGATTATTATTAGGATTTTATTTTGACCTTTACTAATGTGTTTGGAGCTTGATGTTTACTAATGGCTTAGAATCCTGACCTTTATTGATAGGCTAGTAGCCTAACCCACACCAATGAGTTAGTAGTGTGACCTTTACTAATGGGTTAGTAGTCAGGCCAATACTGATGGATTAGTAGCTTAAACTTTATAAATTGGTAGTATCCTGACCTTTACTGATGGGTTAGTAGCCAGACTTTTACTAATTGGTAAGTAGCCTGACCTTCACTGATGGAATAGTAACCTGACGTTTACCAATGGGTTAGTAGTCATGCCTTTACTGATGGGTTAGTAGCATGACCTTAACTGATGGGTTAGTAGCCTGACCTTTACTAATGCATTAGTGACCTGGTCTTTACTGACAGCTTAGTAGCTTAGTGTATGCTGAATGGTCTATATAGATGGGCTAGTACTCTGACCTTTACTAATGGGTTAGTAGCCAGCCCTTTACTAATTTGTTAGTAGCCAGCCCTTTATTGGTGGCTTAGTACCCTACCCTTAGTACCCTAGCATTTACTGGTGGATTAGTAGCCTGACCTATACTAGTGGGTTAGTCCAGGCTATACTAATAGTTTAATACCTGACCTTTACTAATATATTATTATTATCCTGACCTTTACTAATTGGTTATGATCAAAGGCTATGCTGTTGGGTTAGTAACCTGACATTTACTAATGGATTAGTAAACATACCTATACTATAGGATAGTATCCAGGCCTATACAGATGGGCTAGTATCCTGACCTCTACTAATGGGTTAGTAGCCAGCCCTTTACTGGGGGCTTAGTACCCTGGCCTTTACTGGTGGATTAGTAGCCCGACCTTTACTATTGGGTTAGTAGCTTGACCTTTATTAATGGGTTAGTAGCTTGACCTTTATTAATGGGTTAGTAGCTTGACCATTAGTCCATTACTGATGGGCTAGTAGCCTGACCTTAAATAATGGGTTAGTAGCTTGGCTTATACTGATAGGTTAGTATCCTAAACTTTACTAATGTATTAGTTGTCTGACCTTTACTAATTGGTTAGTACCCTCACCTTTTTTAATGGGTTAGTAGTCACTCCTATACTGATGGGTTAGTAGCCTGGACTACAGCCTACTGGTAGCTTGGTAGCCTGACTTTTACTAATGTACTAGTAGCCTGACATTAACTAATTTGTTAGGAGCCAAGCCTATGCTGTTGGGTTAGTACCTGACCAATACTACAATGGCATAGCAGCCTGACATGTACTGGATGACTTGTGGTTTAATAGCCTAACCTATATTAATGGGTTAGTAGTTTGCCCTTTCCTAGTGTGTTAGTAGCAAGGCCAATATTGTTGGGATATACGTTGTTTGTGGGTTGAACTCTTAAGTTTCCTACGAGCATTTAACAAAAGTACGGTGCCTTGTTATCATACATCAATATTCCCACGGACAAAGCGTGCAAGATTGGCTTGTTTGATAGGAGGTACATCCTGGAATAGACTGTTAGTTTTACCCCGCACTACCCCTGCATCTGTGTCCTTTCAAGACCCGCCATGTTAGAGATTGTAAAATTCGCTGAATGAAGGTTTTGACTCACAACAAGTCTTTTTGACTGCATGAATTTGTACTGCACGCTTTAAAAGGAGCATGAAAAGCACAATTAAACGGTGCTAATCACAAATGATAAGTAAGAATGTATTTACCTGTTGCATTTTCCTGAACAAGTTAACCTGTTGCTAATAAAAATTAAAATTTATGTCGAAAAAAGGCACAATATTTGTTGATTATAATACATTTATTAATTTTAAATTTGCCACTTTTCACACTACTTGTAACATCTCTTAGTAGAAACCCCTAAGGAGCACGCCAGTTATAATTTGCAACACAACAATCTTAGATCAGAATGCACATTTTTTAAAGTTAGGTACCTAGCCTGATTATTGGTAAACTGCCTAATACTGGTATTAAATTGTTAAATGTATCGATTTTAAATTGATTTTAAGTTAAATCACTGCATTTACTTACATACATTAAAATAATGTATCGTAACTATACATATCAAAAGGATTACAAGACCAATTAATTGATTTTGCGGCCTCTAAAAGCCAAGAAAACAACATTTCAGGGAATTGATAAAAACTTTTTTTTCTCGAAAATTTAAAAATCTAAAACTTATATAAAACATACGTATTAACGAGGTATTAAAATAAAACTTCGATAGATTCACTGTTTTTCGTAATAGTGTAAATTTGATGTAAGGCGAAAATTAGTTGAATTTCGGTACTTTTTTGTTCCAACTAGGATAAAAATTATTAAAACTTGTAATAAAATTTAAAACGTACAATTAAACGAGGAAATCAATTAATTGTGTGATTAGATTTTCCGTAGGCCTCTTAGTTGTAGTTCCTTAGAAAACAACTTTACAACTCGAGTGCACATAATTTCTGGGACGACAGCAGTTGAAATCTATTCATAAATGTCTTTTAGGCGTTCGGTGTGGCAATAATAAATCGACCTCTCTCTCTCTTTTCTCTGTGGATATGCACAAAAAATAATAGTTTATCTATTGTACACAAAGTGGTCAATAGAAAAAAGGCACAAAATAGTGAATCCTGACTAGTTATTTTATGCAACTAGTTATCTCAAACGTGCACACAAGTTCACGAAACCTTAAATAAGAATACGTTATCCGTAAAAAGCCGCCTATGTTCAAGGACCATGTGATTCCAAACACCAGTACTCAGAAATTCTTTATTGATAACACTGCAAAATAGCGTCAACAATAATATGTGATTAATTACATTAGGTGATTAAAAATAACCTAAATCAATTGAATGTGGTAACATTAACATAGTCAGAATAATTAAAATAAGCCTAAACTTTGTGTTACTTCTATTGTGTGCTAGGTACTGACACGGCGATGGTAAAACTACCGTCGGATCACACATCTGCCTGTTTGTAAGCTCTCATGCGCTACTGTTGGGAAGCGACTACGGTATAGTAGGCCTAGTTTGCCACGACGGACCCGGAGAATCAAAAGTATTAAAACAATGTTTTAATACTTTATATACGGTATATCTTAAATATTTACAACTACTTCATCGCTGCTCGCCGTAGTGTTTTTTATTAGAGACATATTTAGAAAACAATTGAACGTTTTAAACTTAAACATGGCTTATGAACCAAACATTCAGAAAAACTGCGTATATTCGACTTTATCCATGGTCTAAACAAGTAAATATTATACAGTAATGTAAAATGCATCACCAGTACATTTATAAATCAAAATTTGTATGTCTTTGGTTCAATATGCTACACTAATAAACTTACCTCAATTAAGTTCTAGACGTTGGAACCCAACCAATGAAAATTGTACAAGAAACAATTCAAATCTGATTGGCTAAAATCATTTCAACGGAATTATTGATTTATTGGATTTGATCCTGTTGAAGACTTAGGACGCGTTATATTCTTGGCATCTAAAAATAATTTTAGTGCAACATTATAGTTCAGGTAATATGATTGATTATTATATCTTTTATTTACTTAAAATATCGTAGAACTAACAATTACATTGGTAAATAGGCTTATGGGAATAAAATAAGCAATTGTTAAAGGTCTCTAAACAAGCAAACAGATCTATGCTTTCTTTCAAAATGGCGATTGACTTTATTCCAATTGATGGTAAACCCATTTCAATAAGAAATATCTATTTATAAATGTAGGATCATAATTAATAAGTTGACTTGAATATTTAGATGTGATATGAGAACTGGTAAGCTGAATGATATTTTTTCTGGTGATAAAGACTTGCCCATAGCGTAAAAATAGGGAGTGTCTACCTGTACCTGACTGAGCATTTTTGTTTGAACTGATTAACTAAACGAAAAAATGGGTTTAACTATTAAACTACCAAGTATTAGTAAAGGATACATTATGTTAAAGTATTATGTAACCTTAGTTTTCCTCTCAAAAGTTGCTGTTTCAGATATTGAAAGTTGATGTTCTACCCTAGGCCTATTTATTCATTTTAGGCGCTTATGCAAAAAATTCATTGGACAAAATTACAATTTAATTTAAAAATAAATAGCCTAAAATGATGCTATGGTGTAATTTTATATATCTATTGCAACTTTTTCTTAGTATACCTTTTAAGGAAGTAGGTAAAAATGTACTTTAAAATAGTGTAAAAATGATTTGATTGATTCTTACAGAGTTTTCAATACGACTTGAAAATGAACTGTTATATGAATTTGTATTGTATGTTTTATACTCATTACACCTTTATTGTAGCTGCACACACAAAATATATTTAATACTGATGGCCCTTCCACCCACCCTTCTGACGTAAATGACTAATGATGGACCAACCACACGTTAGACGCAAACAACTACTGATGGGCCTTCCACCCACCCTTCAGACTTATATAATTAATGATGGAACAATCACACCTTAGACGCAAACGACTATTGATGGCCCTCCTACTCACCCTTCGGATGTAAAGAACTTGTAATAGCCAACCAACCCCTCAGGAGCATATGACTAATGATGGCCCACCCTTTGTATGTACACAACTACTGAGGCCCACCCACCTTTTGGACATACACGGGTACTGATGACCTACCGAGGTTTTGTCATACACAACTACTGATGGCCCACCTACTCTTCAGCAGACGCACATGATTACTGACATCCCACTTTCCCACCATTTGGACATCGTCAACGACTATTGAAGACACATGTCACATACAACTAATGATGTACAAAACTTCTGATGACTCACCCACCCATCCTCTAACATACATGATTACTGATGGCTCACTCACCCTTCAAACGATAACGATTACTTCCCGCCCATGCACCCACCCTTCATACACACAATAACACCGATGCCCACTTACTCACTCTTCAAACATACAGGAATACTGGCGTACCACTCACCCACCCTTCAGACGTATGTGAATATTTTTTGAACATAAACGACTATTGACAGCCTACTAATCATCCTTCAGACGCACACGACTTCAATATGACGACCCACCCTCTGAACATACATGATTACTGATGGCACACTCACTTTTCAGACGCATAGAATTACTTACTGCCTATGCACCCACCCTTCAGAAGCATAAGAATACTGACGGCCCACTCACACACCCTTCAAACGTACAAGAATATTGACGGACCACTCACACACCCTTCAGACGTACAAGAATATTGACGGACCACTCACACACCCTTCAGACATACGTGAATGACGGCTCACTCACCTACCGTTTGGACACAAACGACTATTGACGGCTTACACAACTATCCTTCACATGAACACAACTTCTGACGACCCACTTGCGCACTCTTTGAACATACATGATTACTGATGGCCCACTCACCCATCCTTCAGAAGTACATTAATACTGAGGAGGGCACACTCATCCACCGTTTAGAAGTAAACGACCACTGACGGCCAATACAACCACCCTTGAGATACGTGACTTCTGACGGCCCACTAACCCACCCTTTGAACATACACGATCACTGATTGTACACTCATCAAGTCTTTAGACCTACATCTAAATTAGACATACACTCATTATCTGTACACCCTTAACCCATACTTACTACAGAATTTTATTTTAAAAGAAAATACTACAGACGAAGGAAAAATAACTTTTCACTGCTTAAAGCTACCCTTAAAGCTGACAAGTAAGCAGGAATATTTAAAAAAATTGTACAATCCATTTCAGTACCACTTTTAGACCTAATATTGTAAATTCTAATCCACACACACACACACACACACACACACACACACACACACACACATATATATATATATATAATATCAATAAGTAATATAAAATGCGGATATAACATAATGAGTCCTTGAAATTAAATAAAATTGCTAACTGTGCTTAACTTGTATACATGCATGAACATGGTCATATCTAAAACCTAGGATCTTATAATGATATAATATTCGTAGATTCTGAATATTAGATTCTAAATAAGTACATATTTAGGATTTTTACGGTACAATATGAAATATTTAAAAATTGAGCAAAATAATAACATTTAATACACAATCAATTACACAAAGATAACCTACTTAATTATATTGAAAATACAATTGTAATACACATCATGAATTTATATATTCATCAAATGCAAATCATTACACTAGAATTAATTAAATCTGTAGATAAGATTCCGTCATGTCAGTGACTATGTAAAACCAACAATTATTGAATGAACGTAATTTATAAGGAAACGACTTAGTGTACCTTTAATAACTAATAAATTAACTCGCGGTAAAAGAAACACAGACAGATTGATTTTTATATGAGAATAATCATAAAATAATATAATTTATGAACTTTTATTTTCAGAACCTAAGTGTTAGCTAGTTATTGTTATCAGGATGTCGATTTGGCATTGATTAAGTAAACAAAACTTCGAATCAAACAAAAAACCATTTTCCTATTTGTTACAGCCTCCTAACAAACGTACTGATAATCCAGCAACCCATACACGTACAGTGGTTATGACCCTCCCACCCACCCATACACGCATAGTAACAATAGAGAAGGGAGTGTGTGAGGATAAACAAAGAAGGTGCCTAGTAAAGCCTTCATGGACGTAATATAGACGTACAGTGGTACTGACCCACCCACCCACCTATAGACGTACAGTGGTTCTTGGTGATAACCTACCAAGCTTCGGTATAAAAACTACCCTTGCGGTTCTCCATGCAGTTGGTATGTTCCCACTAGCTAAGCTTAGCATAAAAATAGTCATCAGATAAGGGATCAGCTGGTCCTCACCTTCCTTTAAATAGTACATGGTAGATGCCATCGGTTTCAGGCACTTTAAGACAGCTGAAAGGTCTTAAAAGGCCATTCCTATGTATGTAATCACCTTTCACAAATCCAGTCATCCTTGGTTGCCCGAGCTACAGGCTCTTTTCCGACTTCCTCATGACTCTTACTATCTGAATTGATCCGGGGAAATGTGTGTTGAGTAAACTCATCAGTGTTCTGTGCAGAGTGGTGGCCAATATACTTTTCTGTAAGTATACTATTTTAAAGTACCATTGTTCAAGTATGGGAGGGCGGGTGGGTCAATACCAATGGTCATGTATGGGCGGGTGGGTGGGTCAGTACCACTGTTCGTGTATGGGCGGGCGGGTGGGTCAGTAACACTGTTCGTGTATCCCAAGTGTGACTGTATGTATATGGGATACAATACCACTGTACGTGTATGTGCGGGCGGGTGGGTCAATACCACTGTACGTGTATAGGTGGGCGGCTGGGTTAATACCACTGTACATGTTTGGGCGATATCTAGAAAATAAAATAGCCTACATACCACATAAATTAAAATATATACTAACGTACGAACATTATTTAATACAACGATAATTGAATGTACTATCTTGAGGGTAAATTAACTTTAGTTTTTATCTCCATTTAATTAAAAGTTGTTGAGCTCGAAATTAATTCAAAATTATTTTGCTTTAAATAGTTATTAATATTAAAAAAAAACGGAGCTTTAACCTTCGAGAGCTGACAACACGGAGGTTTCCACCCGCTCACACATAGACATACAGTGGTACTGACCCACCCGCCCACCCATACACATACAGTGGTACAGTTAATACTTTCATTGAAAAATATACTTAAATTTAGAAGGGTTGCATGAAAAATATTCAATCATTGATCATCCTCAATAAAATATAAGGCTATTTTAGCTCATCAAAGGAATATCCCTTTAGACAAGTAATTTGTAAACATTATATTATTACCTAAGATGGGGCAAGGTCATCATGTTCGAATAAAGTTGGTCTATGGCAGTGATTTTGGGCATCATGCTGTTTGGGTGGGTTAATAATAACATTAATAATAAAATGTTTTTCAAAATGATATTAAATAATGAGAACAGAAAGACATTAGTATTATTGCCATACAAACCCTGATGTCTAGTAGCAAACGAATGATTTTTTTTCTGTATATTGTAAAATTAGGCATTTAAATACAATATACCCCTGTATTACTAAATTTATGAATACTATGATTGTTGTTTCATAGCAGTATTTTCTCTCTGATATTTAGTATGTACTATTATCTGGCTTCCACAGTGGTCAAGATGAGGCTATTAGAGATGCCACATCACAGGTTGGTGCATCTGGAAGTTTGTACACAGTGTATGTTTTCTTTGACATGGTTGGCACTAGAAGCATTAGTTTGTAAAGTTGACATCATCTGCTTAAGAATCTGCAGAGCGAGTTGTCATATTGGATTAATTCCCTTAAGATCAATGATAAATGTGGAAAAGTACTGTGACTTAATGATTTGTTAGAAAATAACAATTTTTACATTGTTTGAAATGCCGTAAAAATTACTAGAGAATCTACTTTTCAATTAAAATAAAAATATCGATATGTAATGAAATGAAAAGTATCGAATTTTAAAGGTAGATTCTTTAGTAAGTTCTACGCTCTTTCAAATTATATAAAAGTTATAATTTTGTGACAGATTGTTAAGTTACAGCTTTGTTCCACACTTAAAATTGCTTATATGGGAATAAACAAAAAAATGGCGACTACCTCTGCAGACTCTTTAAATAATGAAAGAGCAACAATTATGAGGACATTATATTGTCATCATTGAAAGGAAATAAAGTTACAAGATTAAGTTTTACAATATTTTTTCCATTGAGAATAATGAACTCGATAACCTTTTTCAGAATCTAATACTGGCAATCATTTTAGGAGAAGTAGGAAATTTAGAAGCAAAGTTGGACAAAAGTCAAAGAAAATTTCAAACTCTTCTGAAAGAAAATTAGGAAAATGTGGGAGGAGCAGCTCAACCCTTTTCGGATTGTAAGTATATTTGGTTAGTTTATTAAGTACTAAGTTTCTTTTCTGACTAATTCTTCATTTGTGATGATGTATATGCGATGGTGAAGGAGGTCTGTTAAGTTGCCAACCCTTACTCAATGTCCTCAGTAATTAGAGTCATGATATGGTATAATAAATGATTGGTGTTTTAATTCATAGCAAAATTATGTTAGTATTCTTTAGTAAATTTTTGCTTGATTTAATACAAATGAAAATAATTGTGATTTTAATTTGATTTGATTAGTATATATATGAATTTGTTATATCCATTAACTTATTATTAATAAAAAATAAAAAAAAACAAAAAAAATTAATGTGGAAGGTCAACAAGATTTTCATTTCAAACACAATAATAAACGATTCTTGAGGAGGACGTATCGCTCCACGAAAAATGCCATAAACATGGGATTCTATTTCAACGATTCGGTTCATAATAATGACAGTATCGTAACACTTGAACTTACAGTTGATAGAAGAAGAACTGTTCTAGTGGACTATTAGTTGGTTTTGTACAAAATTGACTATTTTTATAAATTTATGTAATTCTTGACGATTTTAAATTTGAAAACTTGTAATATCAACTTATGGTCTACTAGGTTTGACAGTAAATAATCATAGTGTTCACTATAACTCATCATAATTATAAACACAAGCTGTACTGTTGAAATAGAACAGCATGATTTGGCCTGCTGGTGGAAAATTGGTCTGCTCTAAGGCTGTCAACTTCCCAACGGTAAGTTGTTGGTTTAGGAAACGGCCACCTTAAAACCGCTTTATGATCAAATGCAGTGTAGATGCATTTTTGATAACCGTGCATTGGTAGGAATACTATCACTGTTTAATCTGCTCACTCTGATTTACTTTGAAGAAAGCAATTTATGTCAATATATTGTACAGTATATTAACGGTGATGTCATATTATAGTTTAACATTACAAAATGTAGAGGGAGCACATAAACAAGAGTTTATATCATTAACATTAGACATTGGTTTAAAGAAACGCTTAAATCTGGTAAATAATCAGTGAGCGTTCTGATACTAGCAGGTCATTCGTTGTTGATTTATTAGCAGGTCATGTTGAAAGCATATTTTAAAAATAATTTTTAAGCATTTATTTTACTGTAATTTAAGTGTATTATGTTCTATTGTATTCACAAATGGTGGCAATATTGGGCTCTGGTTTTAATTGTAATTGTTATACACTTAGTTAATGATATTTATAGTAATAATAGTTTTAGCAGTATTAAAGTTATTGTTAGAATAAATAGTAATTGTTTAAAACTAACTTATTTATTTTAATTAGAGCTAAGTTGTGGGTTCTAGTAAAAATTAGACAGTTTCTAGTAAAAAAATGTTTTCTCACTTCTGTATGTACTAACAAATATTGTAAGAATGCCTGCTACAAAATTGTTCAGTTCAGGGAAGCAGAGAACATTGTAGACTGCAAGTCGCTTTTGTTCGGGAGTCTGCTGAAGTAAGACACTATTTTGTGTGATAGACTCATAACACTCATCAGTATTTCTTTCTCTGCTTTATTATTTATGAATCAAACTCTCAACATGTAAAATGAATTTATGAATTTAATGTACTTCATGTTAAGCGGACTGCAGGTTGCTGACTCCTGGGATAGAGAATAAAAAATAGGGAGGGTAGAGAAGGCAGTTATAAGCTAATTTTGCCTAAAAGTTCTAGCTTTTCTTTTCAAGTACCGGTATTGAAAAATACTGGTGTAAAACGACCAGTATTACAGTATCAATTCACGTTTGGTGTAAATTCATTTTACACCAAACGTGTAAAATGAATGTATGAATTTAATGTACTTCATGTCAAGCAGGCTGCAGGTTGCTGACTCCTGGAATAGAGAATAAAAATTAGGAAGGATAGAGAAGGCAGTTATAAGCTAATTTTACCTAAAAGTTCTAGCTTTTCTTTTCAAGTACCGGTATTGAAAATACTTATAAGTAAACAATACAAATTAAATAGTTTGCATCTTAGTTAATTAAAATTAATTGATTTAACAGATTTAATTTTAACACAATCTATTTTTTAGCAAATTAGGAGGTTCACTGTAGACTGCAAATACAAACAAGATTTCAGAAAAGAAGCTGCTAAAGTAAGTATTTTATTTATTACAGTTAAACTCCTTTTACATGTCCTTATGGAAGTCATTATAAATAATATAGTAAGACCTCACTAACTCGACAGTCTGGGTATCTCTACAATCAATGACTGACGTGTTGCAAGTCTACATGGCTTTAGAATAAGTATATTTTGACTTGAGGAATATAACACATAAAGCTTCAGATTATGTGTCAAATACATTGAAGGAACATTGCTTTCTTTGCAACAACTAGGATCATCTGCAGTGGATATTTTATTCTTCCGTGGCGAGATAGCCAGGTGTTGAATTAAGAAAAACAATCTTCATCAGAAAATTTTTTCAGCAAAAGTAGCTGAATTGTGGTTATTGTTTTATATTTGTGAATTGTTTGCAGATATATATGCATGTAAGTAATACATTTATGGTATAACTCAAATCTGTTATTTGTTAATTTACCAAAACCAATTAAAAATGTCAATTTTCTGGGTAACTTGACAACCTCCAAACTCGACAACCTCTGGGTTCATAAAGTGTTGATTTAGTGAGGTTTTACTGTAATAAAATAATTACATATGAACAAACGAGATATTTAATGGAGCAGGTTGAGCCCCTCTGTTTAAGATAGAAAATTCATTGAACTATATCTACACTTGTGAAATAGTGATGGTCAATACATTCTTCTATTTTTGTTATTACAAGTTTTGGTACTGACATGACAGTGTGACGGGCCAGCAGGCTGTTGCCCCACCACTGCTGTCACGTCACAAATGGAGGCTGACTTTTCGCAATATGCAGCTGAGTGATAGGCATAGCTATGCTTGAATTTACTCAAAACTGACTTCAGTAGTTCATTGTTCAACAGGGACGGATTTCCCACTAGGCCAGTGCCTAGGGGTGGGCGACATTGCCTGACGGGTGCCGTCTTGGGCTGGTCTGACTGCTGACGATATTCAAACTTTTCAAAAAGTGGACAGCCCCTACTATTTATAATCCTCTATTTATAAGCCAAATTACTTTTTACAGGGTTTTTTGGTTGTGCGATTAGATCTTAAGATTGCATGGGTTTACAATAATTACAAGAACATTTTTTATCAAAAAAACAATTATAGGAATTAAGCATTTTATTAAATACTATTCTCTTAAAACTTAATTAAAATTTCAGTGTTGTATATAACCTCAATAGTTCTTTATTTACAAAATATCAAAGTGGGACTTTGTTTCAAAAGTACTAAATATCAGTGTTTATTGTGAGATGCAGATCTAAATAAGCTAAATAATTGTGTATTTTGTTTAAAACCTGGATAAATATTAGATTTATAGCAGAGGTTCACACTCGAGTACAATGCATTTTGAAACCGACAGTAAGTAGAGAGAGTAGTCAGATTTTATGGCTCTTTAATAATTTTCGTTGACTATCTTTTCCATATGAATAAAGAAAGAGCCAAGAAAGAGTGTGATGTTGATATGACACGTGTCAAAAACGTCAGAAAAAACGGAAAAATCCAGGCAAACGAAACCAATGAAAACAAACTAATCATTGTAGGCCGTGATAAATTTAAAGAAGAAACATATTATGGTGTACTTAACGAACTCAAGTTAGCTTTACTGAAGGGCAAAAACGTGCATGACGTTATTGTTGATAAGTTCATAGTTTTTAACAATCTATTAACGTCTTCAGTTGAAACTATTATTGATAGGGCTGAAAAACTTAAATCTTCTTATGAAAATGCTCTAGGAAAATCATTTTTAAATTAGTGTATACACTTATCTGGACTCCTTAAGAGTGGCAGAGTTAAGGACAGTCCCTTATTGATGATAAAAGCTCGTAACAGTTAAAATCTCCAATTGACATTTCCCAAGATAGACATACATCTTCGTATAAATTTGTGCAAAGCTGTTTAAAACTGCTCAGCAGAATGTTAATTTTCTACCCTAAAAAGAATAAAATTTTGCCTTAAATCCAGGATGAATAATAACTGAACTGGTTGGTTCTTCTTCACACGGAGGCTGAACTTGAAATAAGTTGTCAGATAATAGTTAAATATTTAAGAGTGGAGTTTGCAATGGTTAAAAGTAAAGGAAACATAATAAAGACTTATACCGAAGATGTATGTCATAAAGATTTATTAGTTTATATTTGTTAACGTTTCTTTTTATATTTAAGTATTTCAATAATAATGTATTTTTTAGTTTGTAAGAGTAATATATATTTTCAAATGTAATTAAAATATAAAAAAGTATCTCTTGTGTTTTTATAAACACTCGTTAGGTTTAGTTTTCTAGTTAAATAATGACTTTAGCACAGATGTAGCATATTTCAAGGAGGCGGCAGTACGAATAGTGCCTAGGGCCGAAATATGTATAAATCCGTCCCTGTAGTTCAACTATATTAATGAGTGATTGAATAAGTTATCACAATTGTTATATTGTTCATATTGAAATAATAAACTGTATTAAACTTAACATATTTAAGTTAGTAATATTCAGTATTCTGTTTTGTTACTGAAATTCCACAATTGTATTACATCACAGGCTGCAATTCTGATAATGTTGGAACCAGATTTTAATCGAATACAAGCTCTGTCAATTGTGAGGACCATTTCCTTCAATCCAAAGTAATTAGGGAAACGTTGTAAAGAAACTGGATGTTACAATTTTGAAAGTTTCAATTTAAATATTATTTTAAAAAACGCTCATTCATTACTTAACATGTGCTAAAGCTTGATACAGAACGTATCTTTACTTCAAGAAATAATATACAATTTTTAGAGAACAAATTAGACTTATTTTCATGAAATCTCCTCGATATTCTTCTAGAATAGTATATAGTTTATTCTGCTGAAAAGGCAGTAACGTCTAATAGGTATTTATTTTGCACAGACATTATTATGTTCGATAAAGAACTTAGTATCGAAGAAACACAAATTAGGGTGAGTATTTATCAACATAAGTCGAGGTAGATTGAAAAAGCCTAAACATAAAATATTGTTTAGCTTTGATGAATTTTTTTAGTCATTCAATTATATTATTCAGTTAAAACATGAAGAACATTTCATAAAATATCATTCTCCAAAAGTAATACTGTACAGACATTTATTATAAATGCTTTAATCCTTAAATTGCCATTTATCCAACGCCATTTTCCATTAAGTGCTCATTTATTGTAATAAAATAAAAAGTATATTTTTTAATTGCTCATTTTTTTCTTGTTCTGTATAGAAAAATAAAAGATATAACATTTTGAAACTTTTATTAGCTTACTTTACCTTTTTTTCTTATATATGAATATGTAAATAAGCAAACTTTTTACTTGAAAGTAAGCCTCAGGCATAGATCACTTATAAAGTATGAATCAATACAAAATATTATTACTATTAATAAAAATTGTATAATTGAGTAAATTTACATGTACATAAACTGATAAAGACATAAGGGCCTGTACATAACACATATAATAAAAAATAAGTAAATACATATAGCACTTGAATACGATGTATTTAGTACACCTTGCACAAAATTGTCTAAATCAGAATCGTCCGGATTATTTATATTAACACTTAAAACTAATAAATAACTAACATATATTAAACTAAAGTAATGATAAAAACAACTAAATACACAGTTTCAAAGAGGTGAGGCGGGGGACAATAACAACCGCTTGGTTCAACAGTCGCTGCGCTTATATGTGCTTGTTACGTTGGGCGGCGCAGCGGAAATGTACACTGCCAGACAGGCCAACAAAAGGTCACAAGTCGCACGTTGCGTCTCTCATTAGCCACCACCCATAACCCAAATGTGTTATCGGATTAAATTAGAAACATTATTTAGAAAATATTATTTTTGTAATTATTACATGTATATGCGCTTACGGCTTTAGAACAAAGTCAATATATGCGCTTACGGCGTAATAAGGGTTAAGAATGTTGCCCTTTGTGTTTATCTACTCGTGCTGAATGTTGATATTCCATTTGGGTCTTGTTCATAATTGCCTATCCGTATTTTGCACCATATTGCTATACAATTATTGAACCATTATTAAATATAGAATTTACATTCTAAAAAAAGGGGAAAAATTTTTACAAAATATCAGCCCAATATATACAGGGTGCGGCAAAATGATCTGATGGTTTTAAAATAAAAACAACACAAAAATTAAAAGCAATACAAAAGTTTTAATTGCTTATTACAAAATAGTATCCATGTAAATTAACGAAAATAACGTCAGTTCAACCTGTTCCATCAGTTTAAGATCTGAAGATAACGTCCTTCAAATGGTGTCCTTCTTTGGCCAAGCACTCTTCTAGTCTCGCACTGAAGCTGTCAAACACCTTCTCTAACATTGCACGAGACAGGTTGGCGATTTCTTGGCTTATGGTTTCCTTCAGTTCATTCAACGTGCGTGGTTTGTTTATGTAAACTCTTGCTTTAAGAAAACCCCACAAGAAAAAATCACATATGCTAAGGTTTAGGGAGCGAGCTGGCCATGCAGTGTCCCCAAAACGCGAGATGACTCGGCCACGAAATTTGGTTCTCAAAAAGGCCATCACCTCATTAGCCATATTGGAAGTTGCTCCATCCTGCTGGAACCATATCCTCCTGCGCAATAAATGATTTCTCTTAAGTTCAGGAACCAGAAAGTTGTTCAATATGATCAGATAACTTTGTGAGTTGACCGTAACTGTTCGACCATCCTCTTCAAAGAAATACGGTCCAATTACACAACTTTTTGATACACCACACCACGCAGTAACCTGAGAACTATGCAAAGGACGTTCACGCAGTTCTTCAGGATTTTTAGGTGACCAATAACGAAAGTTTTGTTTGTTTACATAACCGTCCAGGTGGAAATGTGCCTCATCGGTCATAATGAGAATTGTTTCATCAGTCATGAGATCAATCATTTGTTCTGCAAATGCTTTCCGCTTTGCATAGTCATTAGGCTTTAACTGCTGAACAATAGCTAACTTGTATGAGTGAAAATTCAGATCAAAATGCAATATCCGTCTTACCGAGCGATCAGACATGTGCTAAGCAGCAGCTTGTTTACGAGCCGGGCGTCGAGGACTTGCTTCCACAGCTTGTCTTACTTGATCGATGTTCTGTGTCGTCCGGGCTGACCTTGGACGGCCTGTCGACTTCCGTTTTAACACCGAACTGGTAGCTCTGAAGTTACTCACCCATAGCAGAATTGTGTTACGAGTTGGAACTCTTCCTCTTAGACCAACATTAAAACGCCTACGGAACTGCTGCTGAACAACAACGCAGGAATTGCCACTTTTAAAAAACGCCCCGACAACAAACGCACGATGCTCAGCCGACCACTGCTCCATGGCTACTTAAAATGTTCACGAGTGGGCTCTGCGAAGCACATATCCCCACCACCCCCCACTACCTACTCGCTCAACTGTAAGGTAAAGAAAACCGTCAGATCATTTTGCCGCACCGTGTATAATTAGTGTAAGTCTAATTAAGAAACATTCGTTAAGATACTAGTTAATTATTATATAATCCATTTATGGTTCTAATTAGAAATTATTGATGATATCGTTGTGTTCCCTATTTAGCACACATTAAAATAATGTACTGTTTGTATATGTTTAACATAACATATACCAAACGGGGCCGGTAAGAGAGCGCGGGAGCACAGTCTGCATTTAAAGCGGGCACTGGCACTGTTCAGATTGTCAGCCCACATTGGTGATGTCATAGCGGAGTCTGCCAGCTCAAAGTTTACGTTGGCCTTTGTGGGCCCCAAGCCTTGTGGGGCCCTGGAAAGAATTGGCGTTACAATAAGTTTTGCTCTTAACAAAATTAGAAATGACAAACTAATAACTGTATTTGTACTTTTAATTTTAAACGCTTGTTTTATTTTTCTACATTCAGTCGTCTGAATTTTAATGATGACTTATGTATGACATTCAGTTAAACATTGTACAAGTAAAAATTTCCGTTTTTATTGAACATTTAAATCTGTTATTCATCAAGCTGAAATCTTTTTTAAATTAATTGAGATTAAAATTGCAGAAATGGTGGGGATGCTTTAAAAATGCGAAAGTGAAATTAGAACTCCATTTTGCAATGGAATATATTTTTGGCTAAGATAAGCTAGATATAGAAATTTTAAAACTTTTAACCCTGTAATGGTTCACTATAACACTCGTTGTGGTTACGTCTGTTTTGCTTGTATTGCAGTGTTTATTTTAAAAATTCATAAAACTATAAATTATAATACAAAGAATATCAAGTAGCATACTTCCTTGTTCAAAATGAAATAGAGAATTATGAATAAAATATTGCAACTGATTTTCTAAAAATTATGTAAATAAAAAGTTTCATTAACAAAAAATTAAAAAACTTTTCAGAAGTTTGCAACCCCTCTACAAATTACATAAACACTTGATCTACAGTTCCAAAATAGCCAAATTTTACAGAATTTCATATTCTTTCAGGATATATAAATACATAGCACCATATGTACATTTATCTATATTACATATACATAAAACCTAATAATTGCACTGGTAAAAAATGCCTTTGTAATGTAGTATGAGCAACTACATTTTGTAAACAAATTGTAGAAGTATACAAAGAGAACAAAATAAATGTCCAAAGCGATGGATTTGGTGCAGTAGAGTGGAACGATATATGCGATATTTATGGTACAAATAAGCCAGCTACTGTTGTTTATATACAACAATGTCTAGTCGTCGGAAAACCAACGCATAACCTACCAGACCTGCACATCGACGTTGGAAAACCGACTGGTAACCATTTGAGGGTTAATAGTTCATGAATCCATAGACCAGTCCACCCAAGTATGTATAGTGGTATTGACCCACCTGTACACGCATGGAAGTATTGATCCACCCATACAGATACGGTGGTATCTTCAAAGCATTTGCTGTAATACTTTGTCTTTTAGTTAACCTGAACACTCTGTTACTGTTTGAAATTTTTAATTTTAGGATTTGCGAAAAGGCCTTTCTCAGTTTGGAACAGACAAAAATGTATTTAAGGAGTTTTATGGAATTTAAGTGTCCTCGGATTATTCGTTTCTGTCGATTACCAAGAATTTAAAGTAAAGAGTAATTAACAATATATTATTTACAAAGTTGCTTATTCTTTATTAGAACATACTTATCCTCAATTTTTCTGTAGAATGTAATTACAGCAGCATTATTTTTTTTTTAAATATATGCCTTTTCAATTGTGAGAAATATTAAAATTATAGATATTAATTGTAACATTCTACTTACTTTTTAGGGACCGAAGAAGAAGTTCACAGAAGTGAGGAGGGTGTTTGGAGAAAATAAAGAAAGATTAGAACAGCGAAATCCAGAGGCTGTTGCGGTAAGTGTTTTATTTTGTTAGAAAAGTTATAGGCCTACTCCTTTTAAATATTAAATACACTGAAATTTGTCAAAATTAAAAATACCCAAAAAATTGCTTTCTCAATCTTTAATGGAAGCAGCTGAAGTATTGCTGTTACTGGGCGTTTGATACATGTTGAAATCAGGGTGGCTACTCACCGGGAATTTCGGGAAAACCTGGAATTATGCTTGAATTTTACGGCGCCTTGAAAAAACCTGGAAATGTGCTTGAATTTCGGTAACCATCGGGAATTCTCGTCGAGCGAGACGAGAGTAGTCCGGTGTTGTCAGTAAGGTTCAGACTTCATGGCTACAGTTAAACTCAAGCGATAAGTTCGGGAAACCTCGTCAATCTTCGTATGATAAGACACGAGTCGACTTGGCACATTGATATGTTCAAAATAATACACATGGAATAGTTTGACAAAACGGTTGCAACCGAAACAGTTTTGACGTCGAAACAGTTGATTGAAGCTGTTTCAGACAATATGATAGCTTCACCCACCGCATTTTGCCGAGACACGCAAATCAATCCAATGTTAAGCGTCGCCTCTTAGATTTGTTGACATTCTGTTGCAACTTACGCTGCAGGTTAAAGTTGAGACTAAACTTTGGGAGTTTTCGTTTTGTTCTATTGATACCCGATGACGCTCACTGTTGCTGTCTGTTCTGCAGCTATTTGCAAAATTTTGAAACGTTTTGGTGCTGAATTATTGTTTCAATGAAACTGTTGCGTTCTTTTTAAATAACGAAAATACATCGACAACGGGCTGGGCGAGGATGGGCTGATGCATTTGTTTTGTTTACGTTTACCATTACCGGCAACAATAGGTGGGCAACAAGAAGAGATAATGTGAACGGTAATTTTTCACCAGCGAAGAGCGTGTTTTGTTAATTAAACTTTCCAGTTTATTTATTCAGTTATTATCAATAAAATGCAGAATTACTTAGCAAAAATACAATAAATAAAGAATTTATTGGTTAAAAACATTAATATAAAGTTCATTGGATGTTGTTTTAAGTGTGGAACGTTTTGTGTTGTAGTTTATTGATTAAAGGTCTAGGCCTACTAACTCTAAAATCGTAAATTTTGACAATGTGTTTTAGTTTTGTTTGAATTATTATTTATTAAAACCAACAAGGCTATTATGCAGTCTCTTGCCACAAAACAAAATTTGAAAACTACCTGAAATGGGTCAATAATACTTGACTACAATTTCGTGAGAATTTTTTATTCTGCGGAAATCGTTTTACCAAACAATTCGAAAAAACTAATGTCACATGTTTTAGTATTTTTGATATATTTCCGTTAATTTAAATGATATTATAATCATATTTTTTTATTTTGATGTGTTGTTTTTGCGCTAAATACAAATTTGAAAACCATTTTGGGTATTTATGCCATTTCTTGCCATCAAACAAATTTGGAACATTTTGCTTGAAATGGGTCTAGAATTGGCTGTATTTTCACGAGATGTGCTTTTTATTCTGCGGAAATAACGTATTTAACCGAAAAATTCGAAAAAACCAATGTTACAACTTTTAGTATTTTTGTCATATTTCCGTTAATTTAAATGGTATTTTAATCATTTTTTTATTTTGATGAGTTTTTTTGTGCTGAATACAAATTTGAAAACTATTTTGGTCTATTACAAATATTTCTCGAGATATAACGGAAAAATTACTATCGCGGCGAATCGCGATTAGCAACCATTACGCTATCATTATACGTATCATCATACATATCATTATATACAACTATTAATCACAAAAACCGAATTCACCTATATTCCCGCCGGAGGGATGGACGGCAAGGCCGTCACGGAGGCCAAACACTCGAATTTAACGCAAATTACGAAATTTTGTTGAGAAAATAGACAATTAGGATAATTTAGGTTGTCAGTAAAAAATGCATTTTCGAGTTGAAAAAATAATTTTACTACAAAACCAGTTATATATTTGTTTTCAGCATAAAAAACAGGAGAAATAAAAAAAATTGTTGAAAAATAACGATTTTTAAAAAGTTCGTTTTTTTACTATCAGATAAAAAACTAGTTTTCGATTTTTCAGTAAAAAACGAGTTTTCCGCGGGTAAAACCAAACTCCTCAAGAGATTTAAACTCATATTTTACAACTTTTTCAACATGCAAACGCATTTTCAGAGGTGGCAAGAAAGTTCTTAACTACCCTATTTTGGTCTATACACATTATTTCTCCAGATATAATGGAAAAACTACTTTCGCGGCGAATCACGATTAGCGATCATTATATACATAAGATTTTAACCACAAAAATACGTGAATTCACGCATACTCCTGCCGGAATGACAGACGGTAGGCCGTCACGGAGGCCAGGCACAATAATTTATTTAATTAATTTTGCAGGCACAATAATTAATTTGCGTTAGCAAATTACGTCTATTTGTTGAGTTAATAGTCATGATAAGTTCGGTTATGTTAGTCAGTAAAAAGTGTATTTTTCAGGCCGAAAAAATAATGTTACTGGATAACCCAATTATATATTCGTGATCAGCATAAAAAATGTTTTGCGGAAAATATGTATTTTACCGAAAAATTCGGAAAACTGATATCACAACTTATGTATTTTTGACATATTTCTGTTAGTTTAAATAGTATTTTAATCATCTTTTCTTTTATTTCGATGTTTTTTTTGTACTGATTATGAATTTGGTCTATTACCATTATTTCTTGAGATATAACAAAAAACTACTTTCGCAGCGAATCGCGATTAGCGGCCATTACGCGATCATATACAACAACTATTAATCATTTCCGCCAGAGTGACAGCCGCAGGCCGTCACGGAGGCCTAACACCCGAATTTAACGCAAATTACGAATTTTTGTTGAGTAAATAGACAGTTAGGATAAGTTAGGTTATGTTTGGTTAGGTAAGTATAAAATGCATTTTTCAGGCTAAATAAATAATTTTACTGCAAACACAATTATACATTCGTGTTCAGCCTAAAAAACATGTGAAATGGAAAAGAAATTTGACGGAAAACTATATTAAAAACGTTGTTTTTTCTTTATCAGATAAAAACTACTTTTTTCGATTTTCTGTTGAAAAAGAGTTTTCTGCGGATGAAATCAACCTCCTCAAAAAAAAAAAAAAAAACTCACATTTCACCACTTTTTCAACAAGAAATTGTATTTTTAGAGGTGTCAAGAAATTGCATACTTACCAAAACATGTAAAATGAAAAAAGTTGTCAAAAAATAATGATTTTTTAAAATGTGGGTTTTTTCACATACTTATCAGATAAAAAACAAGTTTTGTTTTCAACTCATCGTGTTATTGATATAACAGTAATTAATTAAAGCTGGGTCTATCGCAAATAGTCCGTAGGCTTATTAGTAAAAATTGTATTAAAGTAAGTTAGGCATATCACTAGATTTTGAGCCTACTTATCAATGAAATAAAAAATTTTAGGTAACTGCTAATTAAACCTAGGATACATATGCAATAATTCAATTTCTTTATGGCCTACAAGATTATTGACATGCCTAACTATAAAACGTGCTTTTTTATGTATTGTACTATAATGAGTGATTACGTCGATTCAGAAATATTTTCCTCTGTAAGTGCGCCTTGAATTTTGTTTGAAACCCCTTGGAAAAAACATTGAATTGTGCTTGAATTTTTTTTACATGATTGAGTAGCCCCCCTGTGGAATGTATAATCAGCTATATTATTGGCCCATAAATTTTGCGGTCTAGTTTGTAGTAAATTTACTAACTTTTATGAAAGAATTCTGAAGATATTCCTGTTTCTTGGTGTAATTTAGGGGAACGTTTGAACAAGCTTCCCGCCACATACATTCAGTGGTTTGTGTATGCGCCCCAGTATCAGGGCCTAATCTAACGCACTCATTGCACACATGACACAGCAGGTTGATCACTGTTGTCAGTATACTATGTGGTTTGTCATAACAGCAAGTGTTTAATCATGAGCCGATTTTCATAATTAAAATTATGAAAAATTCTTGATTGGTATCTTGCTTTTGATTGCTTACTGGTTTTTCCAATTTGGTAGTGTTTTCATTTCATGTTTGAAATTAGAACAAAATTTAAGTACGTGTATCGCAAACATTTAAATAGAAAATAAAAATACACTAAGCGATCAACATTCACAATTACATTACCTATAAAATGTCATATCAAATATAAATATACTTTTATTAGAAAAGTTATGTAAGAAATCAGATTCCGTTTAACCCTTTGAGGAGTAGTCTAATCATGTCTATCTCCACATTGTAGAGTAGCGAGTGGCTAATAAAATTACGTCTACAGAGTTAGAAATATATTTTCTAATTAATTATTTAAAATCTTTTATATATTATTACATTACTAAATTCTACAAATAAAATAAATAAATTAAGAATGCATAATATGTACCACGAGATTGGTAGAACCACTTTCAGTGAAATAACCTAGACGCAGTAATATAAAAGGCACCAAATGTATCAACAAAGAAAGCGAGTTTCATGAAATAACTGAATACTGTAACTAGGAGTAGCTGTATTGTGACATCTTGGCACGAGATAGCGTGACTACCAATATAGCCAGGGGCGGACTGGCCATTCAGGAAAATGTCCGTTGGGCCGGTCCATTTCGGGTAAAAAGGGCTGGTAGGTTAAAAAGAATTACTGAAAATCAGCCTTTTTCTGTATTTGTTCAATTGTTCAGCTCAAAGCTGGCCGCACGGCCATTATATTGTGCCTAGTTTCAGGATTGACTTAAGTCTAATTTCTGACGATTAGGTCGGTTAACATTTATAAGATTTTATTGAATCAATGACTGGCCTGGTATAACCAAGCAACAAGTCCTACCCTACAAGTAACAACGGGAGGTTGCAGTTGGCCCCACTGACGATTGCCGGTTGGGAAAGCAGTTACGGTTATAGAAAATTGTCACTGAAACCCCGTTTGATGTTGTGATAGTGAAGGAAATAGAACGTTTAATTTGAAATGAATTGTTCATTTCAGAAACATCATCTAAGTAATTTTTTCTAGCAAAACTGAGTTGCCATGGTTACGGACTATTTTCAGGCAAAAATGTCTGATTTCTTTAAAACCAACATAAGTTAGCCCTTCCTTCTTTGTATTCAAAAACTTCAAACAAACTTAGTGTTAAAACAATCAACTTTTTGACTTGTGCTGTTTCTGAAATGGCAGATTCCTAAGGATTCTTATTAAAATTTTGGTAATGACTGTAAATTATGTATTAGTTCAAAATGTTGTTTACTGTTAATAAAATAAAATATGTAATTGCTTTTATACTGTACTGGCATTAACCATTTAATCAACATATTTATTTTATATCTAGTTTCTTGTTTCACGTAATTTTTTACATGACTATATATACTGACAAGAAAATACAAATAAAAAACCCAAAAATACTTGCAAAAACATGTTTTAAGTGTTCTAATTTTATAACATTTTCTGAGGCAGGGCCTCCCCTGGATCCCCCGGGTAAATTTGACATTGTGAGACCTTGGACCGGTCTTTTATCAAATGCCCGGGCCATATTTTCTTACCAGTCCACCCCTGAATATAGCCTACATTCAAAGAAGGTTGCAAACAAAGTTGCTTTGAGGTTCATGTTACACAAATATATAATGTAATAATAAATTAAAGAACAACGTTGAAGCTACAAAACTGAGCATAGTTCAGTTTTTGGCAGATCACTGTCAACAACTGCTCAAGACGTGATTACTCCTCTGACGGATGGCACTAGCGAACATCTTATGACGTGATTATTATTTAAGTGTAAAACTAGTTACTCCTCAAAGGGTTAACATTGGTCTTATAGAGAATAGATCCAAAATATCCGACCACTTAAAGCTCCCCCCATAAAACAGATTCCCTTTTCCTGGGACATGTGCTTATGATTTCATTTTCATATCCCATTGTAAGGAAGCTAAACAGATCTCTTACAGTTGGTGGCCTATACTCATGGATCCAACCAATAGGAAAAATTGATTTCATTCATAAAAAACTTTTTTAGAACTGTACACAACCTTTTATTGAGTTTATATAGTTTGTTATTTGGTATTTTTAACTATAGGACAATTTGGGTTTAGTATTTTAAAACAAGTGATTTACTTAATTTAAGAACAATTAATATTGTATATTTAGTTTGTTAAATTAAAAAAAAATCTTAATTGTAACTAATATTATTTTTTAGGTAAAATAACTTGTGGAAAAGTCACTTACACTATCATTTATGTAAACTTAATAATATTGTGTCTTTTCAAGATTTCAAGAGAAATCCTCAATGGCTACAAAAAGTTCAAAGGTTACCAAAAATATTTCCCAAAAATGTCAAGACTACTTGACAGAATGCCAAGAATCCTCGAGCTTCCAGAGATGGAAGCAAAGGTCAATGCTGAAGAGCAGCAGAAGTAGCCATGTATTTTGGTAGGTAAATCTAATATTTATTTTAAAACAGGTGAACGACACACAATTATATAACAGTATAAGTACAAAATGCACAAATATACTACAATATAGGCTAAGTACAAAATATACAAATACAGTCAAACTTGGATAATTCGAAGTTGAAGGGACTGCAATAAAAATTCGAATTATCCAAAATTTCGAATTAGACAAGTTTTGTTATTTAGAACCTCTATTTTCATTTTAAATTATTGTTAAAGCATATAAAGTTGCAGTTAATTATTATAGTTTGGTTAAAATACGTTTTTATGGGATGTAAAAGGTTACAGTAAATAAAATATACAAAGCAACATTATATACAACATTTATTAAAGTTTTTTTAGCAAAAAATATACAGTAAAGTACTGTACATACATCTGTATTTACAGTTTTTGGAAAAAGTTGTGAATTTTCGTTTGTTTTTTTTGAATTAATTTTCTCTTCTAAACAAAATTCTTCCAGTTTATTTAGTGATTGGAAAATAGTGTCACTCACATTTTGTCGACCCAACAAAGCACCTTAGTTCCTTGATGTGTTCCATGGCTTCGAAGATTGAAGGCACTGGTTTCTCAGGAACTTCATCTTCTTCATCTGAAGATAGAGACGCGCCTTGACCTTGATTGTTCATGACATCAGCCAAAATGTCTGCATTTGTCAACTCCCCACAAACCGCCACATCATTATCCATTTGAACAAAGTCCTCGTAGGAAACAACAGAGTCACCAATAACTTCCTCCCAATTTTTGGCACTAGGGTCAACATCTTCGGGTTCATGAAGTCTTTCAAGTGTGACGTGACGAAAGCCGGCCTTCTTAAAACAGTTGGCAATAGTGACTGGCTTCACTTGATCCCATGCACTGCTACACATTCGAGCTGCTTGCAGAACATCAATTTTTATTTTGTTATTTTTGTCCAAAAACTCTCCTGACAAAAGTTTCTGTACTAAGAGACGTCGGTAGAAGTGTTTCAGGTTTTTGATGACTCCTTGATCCATTGGTTGCACTTCTGATGTCATGTTAGGAGGGAAAAACATAACTTTGACATTTTCCATCTGTGGTATGGTTGTATGGGCCGTGCAGTTGTCAATGAACAACAAAATTGTACGATTTTGTTTGCGGAATTTCTTGTCCAGTTGTAAAAGGCATTTTTCAAACAGATCAGACGTCATCCAAGCTTTTTTGTTGGCCTCGTAATGTACAGGCTTAGATTTTACATTTTTGAAACTCCTTGGATTGGCTGATTTGCCAATCATTAAAAGAGGTAACTTTTCAGAGCCGTCCATATTTGCTCCAACCAAAAGTGTGACACGTTCTTTGCTGAGCTTCCCTCCACTGCAACGTTCATTTTTGAATGTGAGAGTTTTGTCCGGTGTGCATCTATAAAAAAGGCCCGTCTCGTCTACATTGAAAATATCTTTTGCGTTTCTGTCTTGAATCCACTCAACTAAATTAGTCTTCCAGTCACTAGCTGCTTGCTGGTCTACACCCCCACTTTCTCCAGAAACAGTTTTAAAAGAAATGTTGTTCCTCTTTTTAAATCCATCAAGCCAGCCAGTGCTAGCTTTAAATTTCTCCTTTCCTAAACTCACAGAGAATTCTTCCGCTTTGGCCGTGATAAGAGGTCCGCTAAGAGGAATTTTTCTGTCCCGTGCCTGTTTGAACCATTTTAAAACGCATTCATCAACGTCGGGATTTTCGGGTCCTTTAGCTCTTTTCCTACATTGATCACTGGTTGACACACTACTTAAGATTTTATCTTTATTTTTAAGGTAGGTAGACAAAGTATTGGCTGGAATGCCAAAATCTTTCGCGATCTCAGATTTCTTCTTCAGTCCTTCCTCCACCTCACGAATGGCTGCTGCCTTCTCAGCAAAAGTCAGAGTTTTGTATGTCGTCTTGCTCTTGGTCGGTTTGGACAAAGACATTGTCAATAAACCAAAATCACAAAATGTCAGATAGAAATAAACTACAGTACGTACTGTATACTGTGAATAATCACGGAATCGCACAATTTCAGAGAAGAATCGCACAGATCAAAACACTAACGCAACCGTACTTTGCCTGACAATAGCTCAACTAAACTGACGACAGGCGGTCAGGTGATGGGCCGGCCGCCGTGAGTCATGCGCAGGTGGTTGGGGTTTGGGCAATGACCTCCGCAGGTGCAAAAGTCACGTAGACCAGTTGAGTTGGGCAGGGGTAAGATCGCGAGGCAGGGGGTTGGTGCGACGACCTTGTCAATCAGCTTTTTTCGCGTAAAAACTTCGAATTATCCAAAATATAATTCGAATTAACCAGAATTTTTTAGCATTGATTATATAAGATATGCTAGGGACCAGGGGAAAAATTCGAATTAAAGAAGATTTCGAATTATAGAAGTTCGAATTAGCCACGTTCCACTGTACTATGGTTTCGACAAACCACGTTTACCTTGTTCAAACCAGAGGAATCAAAAAAAGAATCACAATTACAACAAAATATGTATTTTTTTAACTTCTCTTTCCAGTTCACATCAGGCCTGAGTGTGAACTTAATTCAGCGAGTGAAGTACCAACCTTTAGCTCAGTTGGGGGTTCAATCCTTGGACCAAGGCCTCCATATACCAAAGCCTTAGTCTCAAAGCTACCACACCGGCGTAACACTGTAGGGTATGGGTGGATGGCCGGGACAATACTACTGTTGTACATTGGCTTCATTGATCTCTTTTCCCTTTCTCCAAACATTCTGTGTATTTCATTGTTTTTTAGAATCTGTGTTCATCATTCAACAAACAGTGTAGAAATTCAAAGACAACTTAGAGATGGGCCTGATCAAATTTTTGGCACCTGATAGAATAGACGAGTTCTAAAATCCAATAATTCACTTTTACTGATTTCCCCTTGAATGCATCATGGTATCTTTCTATACAAGCTGAAAAGTTAGCAATCTACATGTCACATTGTCAAAGAATATGTGACTCAATAGGTATATCAGTAACCATGTCTCTGTCAGCATATTGAAAATTCACCTTTCCTCTGCATAGGAGTATGTACAACTACACAAATTGGTTTGGTAAAACATCTTACATAAATGTCATGAAATTGCCAATAATAATACAGTACAACCTCGATTATCCTGCCTAATGTGGCGAAGGTCAAGCTGGAGACGATAAAAGCCGGATAATACATAAGTCATAAATAACTTGGTTTTATTGGAGAATCACGTTTAGTAACTGATAACGGCATTTACTAACAGCATGCGTAAGCGGGGCGCCTACAATTGCACGTGACGCAACATGATCTGCAGCTATTGTAATGAAACGAATTATGTTTATCACGATCGCCAACTTTGACGCTGTTTTACAATACAATACGAAAGATATTTAAAAATACAACCGTGTTTTATTTAGGCTATAAACAATTCTAAGGTAAATGATATGTAAATTATATATGTTTACTTAAATATTAAACCTTATACTTAAATTTAATTTTAATTCCGACTGAATACAAAAATATGTACAGTTATGTAACTGCAAATTATGTGTACGTAAAATGAACTGTTCCAGTTCCGATTTCCCTCACTCGCGAAATGGAGTCTTCCAGCCAGCCACATTGAACAAAAGTAAATAACATTGCCAGCTCAAATCTTCAGGCGCATTATTAAATTATTAGGCAGTAACAAGCAGCCGCTTGTCGAGAGGGTGACAAGTCAATACAGCACCTGCAATTTGCGAAATGCAAAACCGAAACATTCGTGTACGACATTTGCGTTTAAAAACTGAAATATGCTTCCAATTAATTCTAATTGTATCTTGTAAATAATTGTTATTGCTATCTACTTGCCAAACCGGACAACACAGACTGCCGGATAAAGCGAGGCCGGATAATCGAAGTTGTACTGTAATATACATACAGATTATTTTTAGAGCACTAGTCCTAGGATTTTAGTAAAAAAGGAGAATAGAGCAGCATACCTGATAAAATGGTAAACTGGAGACTGCCACAGTAAAAACAAAATGGAAAAAAGTTTATGGAATATTTAATTTAGTTTTTTAGGAGTTTGAACTTGGTAGGCCACCCAAACCGGTAAGATCTAACACTATCACATTTGCAAGTTTTGTTTTGTAAAAGAATATTACACAATTTGAAAGTGGAAAACAATTGTCGTAATATACGCAATAATTTTTCCCTAAGAATTACTCAGTTAGATCTAAAACTAGCTGTTCGCCAAGTAAAGGGTCGTTGTTTCTTTGTTCTTTTCTACCTAAATTCACCTTTCCTCTCAAAATGTAACCAGTTTAAAAAAACATACGATAGGCCGAATACCCCATTTTATTGTTTTTTATTCTTTTATTTTTAGTAGGCAAAATCTGCCTTTGAATCCAATCATGGTTTTATCAACAGCTAAATCAATGTGTCACTATGAGGTTTAGAAATCTTTTAGATGCGTCAATGTCCAAAACAGGCGTTTTTTGCAGTTTTGCATAGGCGTTTGTGCAGTGAACAATATAGTCATTGTCAGCGATATGTTATTTTCTCTGACATTTGCCTCAATTGAATATTTTCACTCACCTTAATCATGCCTATTTCATTTTCCATTCATCTGGCACAATCCTTTCCTCTTTCTGCGCTCTCAGCTCTCATCCATTAGCCTCGCTCATGCCTATTTAATTCCCTGTTCATTCAGCTCATGCATGTCTTTTCTGCTTTCTGAGTCATTCAGTTCACTAGTCATTATTCTAAATGTTTTCCTCCTTCCAGCCCAGTTCGCTCTTCCCACACTAGGCGGTTATTTTTAAATTTAACGGTCTGACACTTGCCACCGATTCTGCATTGTTGTTTCTTCTCTGTGTTTAACCCTCGCACTGGCAGGCCATTTGTACAGTCAGTGCAAACTTTTCTTTGAAAACTACAGTACTATAAAATCATTATTTGATCAAAATATAATGCATGATATATCATTGTATTCAAAAATTTATGTTTTACCACATGAAAGCAAAAACAAGTTAAAAAAATATATGGCAAACAATTGTTTCTGTAGTTTGAAGTTGCGACATCAAAAATGCTCAATACAATACGTACCCTTGAGAAAATAATTAAAATTATGGAAAAAGAAGGTTTTGATAAACAAAAATTAGTAAACCAGTTAGAGTTGAAACAAGTCACCTGTCTAAAATGTTTCCCTCCACTTCATAAAAATAATCACATTAAACCCCTCCCTAGTAATAGTCAATGGCAAAAAACTCCTGTATTACATAACAAAAATAAAAATGCTAATTGTATGTTAAAAGAAGATGCACGGCCGGACTTTGTATCAAAAAACTCCTTTGAAGTGCTACAAAATGAATCCGTGACTGAAGCAATAACTGAGTGTGAAACTATACCTATGCTCATTAAGGGAAATAATTTAAAGAGACAACAGACTTACTCTAGGAACATATTGAAGCCTATATCAAAAGTTACTTCTGCACAGAATCAAAAAAGTCACCAAAAAATTGATCAAAAGAACATAAAAAACACAAATTTGCTGGTATGTGCCGATAGTCATGTACGGAATTTAACTTTTTACCTAAATAAGCACATAAAGTATTTTGATTGTCTTGGGTTTGTGAGGCCAGGGGGGCTGGCTGAGCAGATTCTGGACTTCAATAACATTGATGGAGAGGAACTGGGTCCTGATGATCCCCTTTTCATTGCATGTGGGTCCAATGACGTTGCACGCAATCAAGCTAAATGTGCAATCAATATGATTGGTAAAACACTGGAAAAGTACAAAAGCTCTAAAATAGTGTTAGTAGATCTACCTAGGAGACATGATTTGAAAGAATGGTCCTGTGTTAATAAGGAAATTATAAAGTGTAATAATCAATCTCTTGAAGTTTTGAGTAAAGAATTCCACAATGTGTCTTTGGTAAAAGCTAGTGTAGCAGATAGATCTTTGCATACTAGGCACGGTATGCATCTTAATGACTCCGGTAAGGACTGGTTTGCAAAGCAAATATGTGAGGCACTGGCCGAAGGAACTGCGACAGAGTTGCTCGAGACCCAGGAAACACACGACAGCCAGGCTACAGCTACGCAGTCACCATCGGTACAAGATTAATGTTCCAGCAACACAGATGCAGTGACACAGTGCAATGAAACTGACTCCACTGCCAGCAATACCTGTACCGGTACAATAGACAGACCTCCGAGCCTGGGGCACACTGCAGCGGGGGGGAGGAGAGTAACTCCGCGGGAAACGGCTTGCTTGCACATCTAGCTCGACCACCGTAGAAAATAGTTTTAGGTTAGGTAAACATCTAGATAATTTAAATAATGATGACTCAAGCTGTAGTTCAAATAAGTCTGGTAGAGAGATATGGGTGAATGTTTTACATCTTAACACGCAATCACTCAGAAATAAATTAAATGAATTATCAGTTGTTTTAGAAGAATCTGATTGTGATATTGTTTTAATTAATGAACACTGGCTCCTTAATGATGAGGTAAAGTTATACATTCCAATAAGTTATCAGCTAGGTGCAGCATATTGCAGGGACCAGCCTTATGGAGGTTCCTCCATTTTAGTTAAGAAACACATAACTTTTGAAGTAATTGACATCTCACATCTGTCCTCTGCCAGGCTTATGGAAGCTGCTTGTATTTATGTAAATAGTCTTAATGTTGTATTTATTTCTATGTATAGAGCTCCAGGTACCGATAGCAATACATTCCTTAGTCATTTGGAATGCCTTTTGAATTTTTTTAGTAATAGGAAACCTAAAAGTTTTATTGTTCTTGGTGCTGATTTCAATATTGATTTCTTGGATGATAAAAGTACAGAAACAATAGCACTTATTAATTTATTAAAAGCTTGTAACTTATACCATGTAAATAGTACCCCTACAAGACAAAATCGAGTACTTGACAACATTGTTACAAATATAGACGGAAATTGTTATGACAGCAGTCTGTGGAATTATCAGATCTCAGATCATAAAATAATTAGCTTTAAGTTTTGTGTAACTTCAATGACTTCTCATATAAAACATATTTCTTTTAGGAAAGCTAAAGATAGTAATTTAAATTTGTTTGTTCAACACTTTTTACAGTTTGACTGGCATGCTCTTTACCAAATTAATGATGCTAATGTTGCTTTCAAATTCTTTATAGATAGTCTTAAAATTCTATTTGATTTTTTCTGTCCAAGAGTTCAAAAATCTATTAAGGTCCAAACTCATAAGAAAACTGTTAACTCAAAATGGTTCGATGATTCCTGTCATAAAATGAGAAATATTGTTAATACATTAAGGGATGTATTAAAAATACCTACCTACAGGGATAATGCTGCTCTAAGAAATTGTTATTACACACAAAGGAGAATGTACAGGGAAAAATCAAACAAGCTAAGATAA
The DNA here is from genome assembly GCA_035578905.1 of Stictocephala bisonia. NCBI lineage: Eukaryota > Metazoa > Arthropoda > Insecta > Hemiptera > Membracidae > Stictocephala > Stictocephala bisonia. The sequence goes on from JAQJVL010000001.1 coordinate 7,216,482, forward strand.
AATCGAATGACGAATTTATTAATAAATCTAGTAATAAGTGCTTAGCGGCCTGGAAAGTGTTCAAATCAGAAACAGGTAGCCATTTTAAAAAAGAAAATGAATTGCCATTGATAACACCAGAACAATTCAATAATCATTACATTAGTATTGGTAAAGATGTACTTTTGAAATATCAATCAATTACATTAGTATTGGTAAAGATGTACTTTTGAAATATCAATCAATGAGTGGCACTAGTAAAGGTTATGACAAGTTCCTTACCAATGCTAAAGGTTCACATGTAAATTTTCACTGGAAAGAGGTCCATAAACAACAAGTGCTTGCTGTTGTTAAAGCTTTAAAGCCATCTAACTGTGAGGATATTTTTGGGTTTTCTAATAAAGTATTAAAACTAATTGTACCTTTCATAATCAAACCTTTAACTTATATAATTAACCTTAGTTTATCATTCTCACATTTTTCAGTTTGCTTGAAAACATCAAAGAGTATACCATTGTTTAACACATTCGCTGCTATGATTTTGTACTAACTTCACTTAGGAGCTGATTTTTTGTTTTTATTAAAAGCTTACCTTTTTTTGTTGTAATCACTCCTGTGTTGTTAAAAAGTTGATCTTGAGCAGGATTCTGCAGAATGGTGACGTCATAAAATATGGCATGGATCCGTGCCACGAGCACTTGGGGCAAGTTTTATAAAAACTTTTGTTATTGTTTTGATATATTTTACCTTACACATATGTATATACATTATTTACAACTACTCCAACCTATTTACACACTGTTCACACATTATAAACTCTGATGAAATGTGTCAAAACACGTTGTTGGACACATCCCAGCCTGCTCTGGACAAGCGGAACACATGAAAGTTGTGCGCTTATTTTTCCCATCTTTGGCACAAACCCTGCAACGCTTTCGTTTTCTGTCCCCCTTAGCATCTCTATCTTCATTCTGGACCAGCCGATGGATAGGGTTTCTTTGAGGAGTAGGCCTACATACTCTATTCTGGCCTGGCTCTTTTACAGGTAAAAGGGACTCGATAATTTTCGTTCTAAAATCGTATAACGATGTCTTTTTACCAAGCTTGTTCATGTTATACAGAAACATACAGTTGATAGTGACCATTTCTAAGACGTGTATAACAATTTTTTTATACCATCTTATGGTCTTCCGTTCACAGGGGTAATAACTGATGATTTGATCTCCTCGATCAACCCCTTTCATGTGGGCGTTATAGTGAACGATTGGTTTTGGCTTTTGTTTTTCTTGTCCTCTTTTGTTTATGATAGTCACCATATCATTCTCAAACTCGGTAGACAAGTATAGTACTACTCTTTTGTCCCTCCATTTCCCGATAGCAACTCCCTCAGCATACTGGCACACTGTCTCGCCCTTCCTTAGTTTAGTACTTATTACTTGTTCTGGATTGTGCTTTCTGTTTGTACGGAAAGTTCCAGTACAGTATGTCTTGTTCGCAAGTAGCTTTGTGGCTAGGGCAAAGCTATTATAATAGTTATCCATGTACAGCGAGTGTCCACGGTTTAGCATTCCCCTCATTAGATGTAGAACAACTTTTGAAGTATGGTCCTTACCACCTAGAAAATCATCCTTTCCACTATATACTGTACAATAAATCGGATTGTCAAGCCTTCAGGTTCGCTTAGAGTATAGAGTTTTATTCCATATCTATGGCGCTTCCCTTTTATATACTGGCGAAATACCAGCCGACCACGCCATAAAACCATACTTTCGTCCAGGGAAAGTTCCTTAGAGGGATAGTAAGTACTAACCATTTTGTTGTTGAAAAAGTCTATTATATTCTGTATTGTACAAAGCCGGTTTTCAGTACCTACATTTTGTTCACAAGGGCTAAAGGTCAGACATCTTAAAATTAAAAGAAAACGATCCCTACTCATATTTTCTCTAAAAACAGGAAAATTATATAGCCTGCTTGTTTTCCAGTAGTATTGTATGCGGTTGATTTTTATGAAGCCCATATGTAGCAATAAGCCAAGGAATATACGCAATTCTTCAATTGTTAAATCTTTCCATCTATGTATACGGGATCCAGGTACTGTATTATTACCACAAAACAACTGCAATGCATATTCATTAGTATATTGAACAATGCTTTGTAAAAATATATCGTCCATGAACCAGTTGAACCAGTCAATAGGAGATTTCGTACCTGCATTAGGAATAAGTATCCTGTTATCTCCTGTGAATGGAATCGATCGTAGTCCTCCAGTTGAATTACTCCAAGTCGGGTTCAATTCAGTGTCACTGTTTTCACTATCATCACTTTCAGATTCAGATTCATCACTTGAATCAATGTCGGACTCTTGAAGGTCATTGTCACTAACTTCAAATGAGGTGGAAGGCCTAGGATCCATTTTGCGAAGGTTAAGAAGGGTGATAGAGCTTGTATGGATAATTATAGAACAATAACAATTGTATCAGTGTTTTCTAAGATATTAGAGACATGTGTTAAGGAGCAGCTTTTGGAATTTCTAGATTTAAATAACACCTTTTCAAGTATTTAGATCAAAAACTTGTATGGAATGAGCACACTAATAATTTGGTATCCAAACTATCCAGAGTGTGCTTTTTACTGAGGAAATTAAAAAGCTGTGTTAGTAATGACTTAATGAAAATTGCCTATTTTAGTTTTTCCATTTTCATTTATTATATGCCAATTATGTTATGGGGTAACAGTGTGAGTGCTGATGAAATATTTAGATGGCAGAAAAGAACACTAAGAATTATGTTTGGATTAGGTTACAGGGAAAGTTGCAAAGAGTATTTTAAAAGCTATAATATAATGACTGTTCCTTGTATTTATATTTTTCAAAATTTAATGTTTGTTAGAGAAAATATTGTAAATTTTATTGACTTTACAAATGTACACAATTATCATACCAGGTATGCCAAAGATTTAGTTTTACCAGTCATAAGATTGGGTAAGTATGCTAAGAGTCATAAGTATTTGCAGATAAAACTTTAACAAATTGCCAGCGGTATTGAGATTGTTATGCATTAGGGAATTTAAAGCTAAAGTTTCTAAAGGGCTGCTAACAGAAGCATTCTATTCTGTAGAGGAATTCTTAAACTCATAGACAAAAACAAAATATCTAATATATTTCTCTGTTATTTAGATTTAAGTTTTCTGTGTATAAGCTATTAATCTATTTACTATTTATTTATAGATAGATGGCCAGATGTGTAAGGTATTGAAACATGTATTTATTGTTCTGACTTTGTCCAATCTGAAAAGAAAATGACAATAAAATGATTCTGATTTTAAAGTTAAAATTTTTATTTTTCTAATTAGTAAACATGTAGCAAACACTAAAAAAATCTATCAATATCCAAATCAACAAAATGTGCAAAATTTTGTCTTGAAATAGAAAATGCTAGCTGATTTAACTCTGTGTAAATAGTTTGTAAAAATGGAAATTTATACATTTTTACATTATTTACTTTTTTCACTGTTTGCACACAAAACTATGTAAAATTACCTTGAGGCCTACTAATATTTATTTATCAACATGCAATGTATTGCCTTTAATTTTTCTTTAGAATAACATAAATATTAATATTCTACGTACTTCACACATTACAGATTGTTATTTGAACACAACGTTTGATGCAGGATTAGTAAGTTGTATTAATTTTGTAACTAGAGAAACTGATGAAAGTAAGTCCTGCATAGATCATATATTTGTAAAACAGTAATTGGGATGAGGTAAGGACTGCTGTCGTGCAAACGCACATTACAGACCACTACAGCACCGCACTCTGTATCACTTGTACACGAAATAGTACTTCTCACACCAACTGTGACAACACTAAGACCAATACTAAGGCCACATGGTTTGATAAGATTGACTTTTCCCGTTTAATTAGCGAGCAATCATGGGCTACCGTGACTAATATTGAAGACGTGAATGATTGCACTGCAGAATTCTATACTATATTAAATAAATGTATAGATAAATCGACAAAAATAAAAATGTCTGAAAATCCTAGACTGACTAGAATTAAACCTTGGATAACAAGGGGAATAATTTTTAGTATTAGAAAATGAGATAAATTAATTAAGCTTTTAAAACAACAACCATTTAATATCATATTAAAAACACAATTTTGTGAATATAGAAACAATTAAAATAAATATAGTCAAAGCAGCAAAAACTAACTACTACAGAGACCGAATTAATGAACATCGCAACAATCCGAAAGAATACTAGAAAATATTAAACGAATTGTCTGGTAGAAAAAAAGAAAAAGATGCGTTCCCAATAAAGAAATATATGAACAATCCAAATAATGCACTATCTGAAGTCGCTTTTCAAGAACTATCCAATGATTTTAATTCATATTTCTCAGAGGTAGGAAAAATTTGGCCGAGAAAAACAAACCATGTGGCGATACTATTTACAATGATAACGATAGCAGAGCTAACATGAACTTTGTTTTAGACACAGTTACTGAACAGGATGTATTGCAGCAAGTTAACAGTTTAAGGGGTGGGTCTGCACCTGGATGCGACTGCATTTCCGCGTCCCTTCTCAAGAGTAACATTGCCTTCTTAATTACCCCATTACTGCATATTATTAATCAGAGCTTTAGTTTAGGTGTTTTTTAGTTTAGATTTATTTAAAACGGCAAAAGTGATACCACTATATAAAGGAAATGGTGTTACATGCAAAAGCAACTTTCGACCAATCTCGTTACTAAGCGTGTTTTCAAAAGTTATGGAGAAATTAGTCAAACTGCAATTCGTTTACTATTAAACAACAAATAATATCCTGTCTGACCGATAATTTGGTTTCAGAAATGACAAAAATATTTCTGATGCTCATTATCAACTTACATGAGATATTAATTACTCAATTTGTAACAAACGTTCCATTGTGGTTTACCTAGCTAGATCTAGCTAAGGCTTTTGATTCGGTGGATCGGTCCAAACTTTTAGTTAAATTAAATTTAGTTGGCTGTGATGGAAAGTGTTTTACATGGTTTGAGAGTTATCTACAGTATTGTGCGAATTAATGGAATCATAGGCTGTTTTAATGAAAAAACAGTTTATTTAGTAAAAAATTATATTTTGACAAAACTATAAAGGTAAACTTACATCATTCAGTAGGAAATATGTCCCCCTTCGGCAGCAATTACTGCTTTTACCCGTTTTGGCATAGATTCTATGAGTTTCTGGCAGTTGTCAGATATCCTTTCATCTCGATACCAAACCTGAATGACCGCTTCTATCATTTTTATTTTAGTGGTACAGTCGATTTTTCGCCGTCTAGCTTTGCAAATGGCCCATAAATTTTCAATGGGGTTGAGGTCGGGCGAATTACCGGGCCAATCTAAAACACTAATCTTCTTATTTTTGAAAAATGCCATCATTTCCTTTGATTTGTGACAGGGAGCAGAGTCCTGTTGAAGAATCGCTCCTCCTTGGGGTTGACATTTTTGGAGTTGTTTGTCCAAACACTTTTCCAACATGGATTTGTATTTTTGGCTGTTCATCATGCCTTCAATTGGCACCAAAGATCCAACCCCCATGTATGAAAAACATCCCCAAAACATTTTCTTGATGTTTTACGGTTTGATCAATATGAGATGGTGTAAGCTTTTCATTGTTAGACTTCCTGACGAATTTCGACCGCTGTCCCTGAACTATAAAGTGGGTTTCATCTTTAATATGACTTTTTTCCAGTCGCCTACAGTCCAATTAGAGTATTTTTTGGCCCACAGTAGCCTTTGTTTCTTCATTCGTTCAGTTAGAAGCTGTTTTTTCTGTGGACGAATTGCCCTTCTACCACTCTCCAAAAGTCTTTTACGAACAGTTGAGTCATGAATCACTATACCTGATGCTGCTAGATCTTGTTGTAGGTCTTGGCTTGATTTTCTTGGGTCCAATTTGCTCTTTCGAAGTAAAAATCTATCATCTGCTGGTGTTGTTTTTCTCTTTCTTCCACATTTTCCTAACCTTTTCACATCCACTGATCCCGTTTCTCGTTTACGCTTCACAATTTTGCTTACTACCCCCTGACTCACTCCACACGTTCTAGCAATCTCTCTTTGTGACATAGTAGTGTGTTCACTCAACGTGACAATCTTTTCACGCTTTCTAGGCGTAATATCCATGTTGGAATAAAACTAAAACAAACTCACTAGCTACCAAAAACAACACAAAATAGTACAAAAAACCCAAAAACAACACAAGCTTGGTAAGAAATGACTTAAAACACACTCAAACTAAAGGCAGAGAAAAGTAAGGTTATGTTTTCAATGCTTGGTCAGCTGTCAACTGTGTAGGTAGTGTTGCCAACTGTGAATATTGAAAAATTTCACAGTGATTCCATTAATTCGCACAATACTGTAACTCATTGGCAGGCAAATTGTTTCAATTAATGGAATACCAAGTGATGATATACCTGTTGATTATGGAGTAATACAAGGTAGCACATTGGGGCCAGTACTCTTTTTAATTTATATAAATAACTTAGTAAAACTAAATTTAAATGGTAAGCTATATTTATTTGCTGATGATTTGGCTATTTTGTTTGAGGGAAACAATTGGAACTTGGTTTGCAAAAACGCAGAAAACGATCTGAAATTAGTGAAAACGTGGTTTGATCAAAATTTGTTAACACTTAATACCTCTAAATCTAAAGTTATGGCGATATCAAGACCCATTACAGACCTATGTAGGAAAACTTTAAAATTGCACAATACCAATTGTTCCATTGGGGATTCTTGTACCTGTACGGAATTCGACCAGGTTGATTCATATAAGTATTTAGGAGTGATTTATGATAAAAGAATGAGGTAGTGTGATCATATTGATTTTGTAAAAAAGAAGGCTCATAAACTATTATTTGTTTTCAGACAGTTACGAGAAATCCTCGAGCTGCCAGATATAAAATTGTCATACTATGCATATTGCCAATCTCTGTTTTTGTGTGGGAATATAGCTTGGTGTGGTGCTTTCAAATCAATACTTGAACCATTAAACAACGTCATACAACGTTTAATAATAAAAACAGCAATTGGTAAAAATAGAGGATATCCAACAGTCATTTTATTTGAAGAATTCAAGGTACTAACTGTTAGACAGCTATATATTAAATCACTACTTTTATACTCTTATAATAACTTTAATAGTATTTACATTCAACCCGACCAAAATTATTTTACCCGATATTCTCAAAACACTAACATACAAACAGAAAGAAAGTGTACTCATTATCCACCTACCATTTCATAATGCAATACCTTTTTAGAAATATCCCAAATGAACTCAAAGAATTCCAGCAACTTAAACTAGTAACGTACAAAAGGAAAGTTACAGAATGGTTGTTGACCTTGGGAGGGGGTGCATCGGAGTTGCTTATCGCATCCAGTTATAGATAGCTAACATCCTGGCCTATACCATTTATATCCACAACTCAACCACAACCTTACCAAATTAGGTATTTGTTCTCATACAAAAAATCTGTCGTGGTGTTTTATTTATTACTACTTTTATTTATTTTTTTCCTTTCTAATTCTCTGACCTCATAATTTCTTGTTATGACTCTTTCTTATTTTTTTATCTACTTCAGATTCCTATTATTCACTTCAACAAATTCACAATTATGAAATATGTATGGGTAGATCCAATCAAATAAGTTAAATTGCAACATATCCTTGCTGGTGTATATTGATAATTTTACAAATTCCAATTATTCTTACCTTTTTTTTTAATATTTATTATTATTATTTTTTTCCAAATAGACCTTTGAAAATGACGACTCATACCCACGCACAGATGTTTATCTATGTGGGCATTATTTTGTTCTCCATTGTTAAATATATTTGTTAATTTAAGAATTTGTTGTTTGTAAATAGAAGTGCACTGTAAATTATTTGTTTTGTACGTATATTGGAGGAATAAACTTATTTTTGATTTGATTTTGATGTGAATAAGACAAAAATATTTGCCTGGATATTGTTAACACTAAAATAAACGACAGCTTACGTGAGCTGAACTAATGAAATTCACAACCTGAACTAACAAAATCAATCAATAAATAAAAATGAAAAACATGATGTGAACATGCAAAAAGAAAGTGCATAATTTGCTGAATAAAACGGTATAATGTTTAGTCCGATTTATTAGTTTTGTGTTCGTAAAGTTACATTAAATTAGTCGTGAAAGATGATGCTGCCAGTACACATGGGTAAAAAATGAGTCATGCATCACGAATTTGCCAGCACGAAGTTTAAAATAGTTGTATTACTTTATAGTAAATGAGTTCACTTACAGTCTTGACTCTTTTAGCAGAGTTGAAAAATAGTCGACTCTTTCTAGAGTCAAACTGTCTACTACTAGTTTGGATAGACTCCCCGCAATCACATGACTGAACCAGTGCCAATCCCCATTTATATTCCTAGTAACTGCTTCTGTTAAATCAGTTCGGAAGTGATTTAACAATGTCCATTCTCTACGAGAGAGGTTCGTTCCACCTACAGATGATAGGATACTTTCAGCTGTTCTAAAGCCTGGTAAAGATCCCAATTGAGTGGAAAGTTATCACCCTATATCTCTTCTTAGTGTTTGTTATAAGTTGCCGGAAAGGCTGTTGTACAATAGAATATCACCGATTCTTGGTTCTAATTTTCTACTTGAGCAGGCTGGTTTTTACCATGGCCAAAGTTGTAGCAAACAGACGCTAGCTCTGACATCACTTATTAAGAATGGTTTGAAAAGAAGTTGACAACATACAGCTTTTGTTGATCTTACAACGGTTTATGATTCAGTAGGCCTATGGAGCAAAGGTTTGTTGCTGAAGTTATACAGCCTCCTTCCCTGTTCCTTTCTTTTGTGACTTTTAGAGTCAATGCCTAGTGCCAGGTAGTCTGCCACAAGCATCTCCAATTTTGTGTATGTAGCTGACATCCCAATCACAAAGTCTAGAAAGTTTATACATGCAGATTATATTGCTTTAGCTTATCAACACAAGGACTTCAGAGCTACTAGAGAAACACTTGCAAATTATCTTGCAGCCCTTGAAGAATATTTTACAACCTGGAATCTAAATCCTAAACCATCAAGAATGTTAATCTGATAGAATTTCACTACAGAAAACTGTCCGATATCCACATTCTAAATATTACCTAATTACACTATAGTCTCGTTTAACCAAAGTTGATGCATCTGAGACAATTTGGTAGGAAGAAAATTTGGTTAAAATGAAATACCTCACAGAATCACCTTTTTTATAGCGAAAAAGTGTGTTATGGATGAAGGGCACCTGCAAGTTCATGATACTTCATCGGTCTTGTGTTGTTTGTTTAAAATATTTCATGCTACAGTAGTTGTTCGAATAAGAGTGATGGTTATATACAGTATGCCTAAATAAATTAAAACATAAGAACACTAATTTTTATTGAAATAGAGCACGACATTAACAAATACAATACAAAACTAAACTGGTAGCTTTTCACTTTAACAAATGTAAAATGGATTCAGTACAATGCGTAAAACTGAAAACTCATTGCTAAATATGTTTTATAAAACAAAATACAGTTGAGTAAAATGTTTCAAAAAAGAATGTACAGGTAAATATTTAGGCACTAGGCCAAGGATTTCAGTAAGAAAGATAAGGACTGTCACCAGTTACAAGGTATACTGCTTTCCTTGCCTTTTTATTAAAAAAAATGTACTAGTACAGTAATATGAGAGGTAAAGGAAGTGAGCTAGAGTGGAGGGAAGGCCAGTTGCGTTATTGCTCTTACTCTCTTACTCTCTCACTAGTACAGTAATATGAGAGGTAAAGGAAGTGAGCCAGAGTGGAGAAAAGGCCAGTTGCTTTGTTGCTCTTACTCTCTCACTCTTACCTTCCACTTTGCTCTGCTTCTGAGAAACAACTGGTACACACAATCCAAATTATTGCCACCAGGGAGTGGATCTGAGTTGACAATAATTATATTAGTAATAAGTATACCTATAGCCAAATAATTATATATCTTTATATACTACTTCTTGTCGTCACACAACATTGTACATTTTTTTTTTCTTCTATTGATTCAATTAAACAAGGCTAGTACCAGTACATCATAAATCCTGAAAACCTTGATGTATTACTACGGCGGAGTTCTAGAACTATTTTTGACTTAGAATTTCATTTTATATTCAAATCATCCGCAAAAAGATAACAATCATTATATATTATATGTTATTAGGCAGGTCATATATGTTCACACTTCTTATCAGACATCGCTTCTATTAGTTGAGTACATAGTAAAATAGAGAAGACACGTGTTCCATATACCAAATGCTAGCAAGTGAAGCCATATCCGCCATCTTGGACAGACACAGAATGTAATTTCTGCAACAACATTAAGAACTGAAGAACGTAATTGAAAATTTGCAGAAATATAGTATGGAATATGAAGATATCTCTATCATCACATTTAATGTATATAATGTGATGTTATTAGATTTTGAAGATAGCCAACTTCCAAATTTCTAGAACATATATACAGGGTGGATTTGGATTTTAAAAGGCTATAAGTTGGTTAATTTTAATTACACCAAAATTTTAATTACACCAAAACAATCATCAAACAACCCAATTTGAGAGTTGGGTGTTAATAATTATAAGACAATTAACTAATTTTTAAAAATAACATCAGAAAGATGGCGTCCTTCTGCATGAATACACATTGCAAGTCTATCTTAAAAGTTATCCATAACTTTGTTCAAAGTGTCCCGTGATACAGCGGCAATTTCTTCACTTATTGCAGCCTTCAAATCTTTGAGTGACCGAGGTTTACGACGATAAACTTTGAATTTCAGGTGTCCCCATAAAAAGAAGTCACAAGGAGTCAAATCTGGCGAACGTGCAGGCCAATGGAGATCGCCGAAACGTGAAATCACGTGACCAGGAAACATTCCTCGAACGACAGCCATAGATTGATTACTCGTGTGGGCTATGACTCCATCCTGTTGAAACCATGTTTGTTCCATATCGAGCTCCAAAGCTTCAAGATTTGGCTGCAAAAATGTGCGTAGCATTGTCACGTATCGTTCAGAATTAACAGTGACTGTTTGGTCACGCTCTTCAAAAAAATAAGGTCCAACGATGCCAATTTTAGAGACCCCACACCATACTGTAACTTCAGGACAATGCAGTGGTTTTTGATGCATTTCCTGTGGGTTGTGAGCTGCCCAATAGCGGCAATTCTGCTTGTTTACTGAGCCATTCAAGTGGAAATGAGCTTCATCACTCAGCATTACAACATTATTGTCATTTCCAACGACATCAAGCATTCTCTCGCAAAAAACTCTTCGTTCGTGAAAATCACGTTCATGGAGCTTCTGAACAATGATTATCTTTTAAGGGTGGAATTGTAACTCACATGTCAGGATGCGCTGTAGCGATCGACGTGATATCCCCAAGGTCAAAGCATGCCATCTAGTCAAGCGGTGAGGACTTTCAAGAACTGAGGCTCTGACACTTTCAACATTTTGCGGAGTTTGCGCCGTACGAGGGCGACCAGTCGATTTATTCTTCAACACTGATCCTGTTGTACGAAACGAGTTAACCCAACGAAGTATCGAGTTATGATCAGGTACCGAACCATTACGCGCGACATTAAACTGTAAACGAAATTTTTGTTGAACAGTGATGACAGATTCATTTGATTTGAAATAGTGTTCAACAGCGAACACGCGATGCTGCACGTTCCACTGCTCCATTGCTACTAAAACTGGACGCTTCAACCAACTAAATGGCGTCGCTTGGCGGTCACTGACCGCTCCCCTCCACTGGTACTACGTTACTCAAATCCATGCGTTCTTTATGCGCCACCCTGTATAAAACTAACACTTGTTTATTACTATTGGTAGCCATATTACACGGTTATAGGTCTATTCTTCAATAATTTATTGTTTTCTTTTTTTATTAGTATACTTTTTTTATATTATTTTACTTATTAACATTTGGAGACTTGTTCTGAAAATAGATATAAAAAAATTAATATTGATAAATTATTTTTATTAGGGGTTTCAAATAAGTTATTTAACTTTTCCACATTTTTTAACATTTTCTAAATAAAACTTCACTCGCCAGTGCACATGGGCCTGCAGGCCTGTGTGTGACTTATTCAACAATTTTTTTCGAATTTCGGACCTTTGACTCCACAGTTTGAAGCCTTGGTCACTGAGCCTCCATGTTAGCAACTATATAAAATAATTTAAACAATGGTAACACACACAATATAAAATGTCTTGTAACTCACTAAAAAATCTTACATTTGTGAGTTTTAAAAAAGGATTAACGTGGTGAGTAAGGTCTAACAACAGCAATATGTGGATACAACCAAATTTTGCCTAATCACTGTCTATGTCAGTGCTGTTAACATGACATAGTAACATTATCAACCAATTATCATGTTTCACTCTTTCTAAATTGTTAAATTTAGTTAAATTAATTAAATAATTTAAACCTCGTCAGGAGCATGGCGGTGGTTCAGCATTGTATAACTAATTTATAAAAGGGCTTATGATAATCCAGTGAACGTTGGAATCTAAAGTTTTCATGTGTATCTTAGAAAACAAGTATGTCTCCTTAGGTTGGGCAAACAATGAGAGAACACAGGGGAAGCAAGTAGAACGTGCCAGTTTTAGTCTCCAACCAAATTTTGTTAGACTCCAACCAATGACTACAGATAGAATAAGACAAAAAGTTCCCATGTTAAAATTTCAGACCAAACCAGTAGGTAAAGAACTGAGTTTAAGCAACTGGCCGCTACAGAGCGCTGAAGTCTTGCTTTGGCGGCAAGTGTTAGACAAGGATGACAAGAGCAAGAGGAAAAGAAAGAGCAGTATTATTGGCCTGCTCACGCACACTCCGGTTCGTTATCGGTCTTCTCAGGTCTCTTACTTTATTCGTAACAACTGGTGGCCCTTGACAGATGGCAAGGTCACTTGAAACCCGTTAAAAGTCTTGGTCCCTTGGCCAAATACATCCCTTAGCAGAGTGGCATGCCTTTAGCTTTCCAGTTTCAGAGGACGGGAATCAATTTTACTAACTAATGAAACAAAGTTATTAAATTAAACGAGTAGTAAATATTGAAAAGTTTATTATTACAGTCAAACATCGTATAACAAATTTCAAGGGACCAAACCAAAAATTTGTTATATCGAGTTTTTTGTTACAGCGAGGTTCGTTATATTGAGGTAGGTTAACTGACATTCGCTATATAGAGGTTCACATCTCAGTGTTATGTATGAAGTACATACTGTATTACTAAACATTTTGAAATCTTATACAGTATATGTATGTACAGTATGTACATATACGGTACTACTGTACATACAGTACTGTGTAGTAGTACAGTACTGTGCACATACATAAAAACTGTTTGGCTTTTTCTTGAAGAATGGGCCTGCTTATTGCAATGTTTTTGTCGCGGCACTGCTTTAGCCACTTAATCACACACTCATCTACATCTTTCAGCTCACATGACTTTAACTTTTTTATTTTAGAATTAAGAACATTTCCCTCATCAAACTTCTCTTTCTTCTTCAAAATTGTAGCTAAAGTGCTGGGTGGTAAGCCAAACTCTTTAGCTATGTCAAATTTTTTTCTTGTTGGATTGTCCTCAACGCACTTTATAATTATACGTTTACACTCAACGCTAATAGCGCACCGTTTCTTTTTGTTTTGATTGCCGTCCATCGTAACTAAATTAACTCCCACACTCGCACGATTGTACGGTGATAAGATAATGGAACAACTACAGTAGGCCTATATTGTTCCCACACTCCACACAGTCCAAACAGATAATCAATACTTAATAATCACAACAAACATACATAGACGATAGCTGGGACAGAAAGCTTTCTTGTTCAGACACGATTCTGTTTCAAAGAATTTATCCCTCCTTTGTCAACATTTGTTAATGAGGTACAGTCGTAAGAACTTCGTTATATAGAGGTAAAATTCGTTACGTAGAGGTTTCAACTAGAACAAATTCGTTATACCAAGGCTGGATTATTTTTCTTGGTATTAAAAAAATTCGTTATGTTGAGGTTGTGAGTACGTTTTGTTCGTTAAGTAGAGGTGAAATTTACACTGTCCCTATTGGAGGGTTGTAGGAGATTTGTAAAAATTCGTTATATCAAGGAATTCGTTATATTGAGGTTCATTATATCAAGGTTTGACTGTAGTTGCATTATTACATGATTATATTTAACATATAATAATAACTGCAGGGAATTTTTAATTGTCTAATTAGATTTGATCCTTAAAGCGCCATTTATCCAATGCCTGTTTTCCAATAAGCGCTAATTTAATTAAAAAAAAAAACAAAATTATACTTTTTAATTGCTCATTTTTTTGTCTTGATCTGTACAGGAAAATAAAAGATATGATAGCATTTTGAAACTGTTATTAGTTTACTTTACCTTCTTTTTCTTGTATATGATTATGTGAATAAGCACATTTTTATTCGAAAATAAGCCTCAGGCGTAGATAACATATATGAATCAATACAAAAAATTATTTTAGAGGTTTACATTACCTTAAATTCCGTCAAGTAGCCAAGACGTCGTCATCTTCACGACCGGTTTCGATCTCTTCATGTAATCATTTTCAAGCCGAAATACATAAAATATTCACTCTTGTGAGGTTATCATAAGTCTTGAAAAATAAATTTTCTTTAATCAATCTGCATAAAAATATAACCTGGCAACAGTTATTAGTTTTAATAATATTTACTTTCTCCCATGTGTTTAAAACAGATTTATTGTCAATGTCTAAAAAGATTTGAAATTTTATCACTATCAGTGTGAATAGATTCATATTATGAGTAGATTAGAAAGAAAATTAAACTTTAAAATTAACATGAATACAAGTTTGAAAATAACAATAGCCTCAGAAACAGTTCAGATTTAATACACAAAATAAAGGATATGAAAATAAAAGATAATTATTCACTGGTTTCATTTGACGTTGTAAATCTATTCACAAATGTTTTGACAAGTGAAACATTAATGATTATAAAAGATAATTTAGATAAGCATCTTCATTAAGTAGAGAGGCTATTTGTGAACTGAAAGCTCCCTGACATAGTACTCAAACAAAACTACTTTATTTTTTAAAACCAAACATATTCACAGAGAGACGGCCTAGTAATGGGGTCCCCTTTATCAAGCATCTTATCAGAAATATTTTTGAACTATATTGAAAATAAACATTTGTTCTCACAAAATAACCACTACAAAGACAGAATTATATTTTATTACTGCTATGTCGACGATACCATAGTACTGTTTAATGGAACAAAGAGACAATTAAAAATGTTTGAAGTATATTTAAACTGCATACACAACAATCTTAAATTAACACTAGAAGAAGAGAACAATGGAACACTTAACTTTTTAGACCAGACCATATCAAGGACCATAGACAAGTTCGAATTTAAAATTTATAGAAAGTCAACTACAACACTTCAAACAATACAGAGCACTTCGCACCATCTTCATAGCCAGAAACTAGCTGCTTACCACAGCTTTGTCAATAGGTCCCAATGAATGAAGATGATTACAATAATGAATTAAACACCATTAAATATATAGCTGTCTCTAATGGGTACAAGAGTGACATTATAGATAAACTTATCCTTAAACATAAAAATAAAACCACCTCTTTGGATAAAAACAAAAACACAACGTACATATCCACAGATTTAGGAAATAATCTAAGTAACACATTAAAAAGTGAACTGGCAAAAATTGAAGTGAAACTTTCATTTAGAACATAAAATAAACTTTCTTCTTTTTTAAAAGCACGGAAACCCATCTCTTCAGATAAAACTATGGCAACAGGAATATATAAACTTAATTATGACAGCTGCCCGAGTTTTTATATAGGCCAAACAACGTGTTTATTCAAAGCTCGTTTCAAAGAACATCTGCCTAAAAACACCACAATGAAACAAACCTCTTCCTATGCTGAGCACCTAATCAATGCAAATTATAATTATTCTAGCATTGACAAAAATTTAGAAATATTACAGATACATAGAGACAGAGGTAGATATTTGGACACGATCGAGGAATACCACATTTACAAGGCAGAAAAACAACAACCCCAGTTTATTCTAAATGAAAAATCATCCTTTGAATCGAACCTTCTCTATGAAACAGCCTCATACATCGAGGGAATTATAACAAAAGGTAAGGAACCTGATAAGAACTTTGAGAAAGAGAGAGGGAGCAAGATTGTGCAAGATGCTCGCAACTTACATCACCCGCACCGTGTACCAACCATGCATCTATCATTTTTTAGACATAATAAATGTCCGCTTTGTGATTTTTTGTGTATTTCGTGCGTCTATGTGTGTCATTTAAATATTGAGTGTGTGCCCCATGTTAATTTTAAAGTTTAATTTTCTTTCTAATCTACTCATATGAATACTGATAGTGATAAAATTTCAAATCTTTTCAGACATTGACAAAACATTTGTTTTAAACACATGGGAGAAAGTATTATTAAAAATATTATTAAAACTAATAACTGTTGCCAGGTTATATTTTTATGCAGATTGATTAAAGAAAATTTATTTTTCATGACTTATGATGACCTCACAAGAGTGAATATTTTATGTATTTCGGCTTGAAAATGATTACATGAAATAGTTGAAACCGGTCGCCATCTGACGACGTCTTGGCCACTTGACGGAATTTAAGGTAATATAAACCTCTAATATAATTAGACAGTTGGTCAGAGGCAATACATTATGAAAACATTATTACTACAATAACAAATACAGTATATAATTGAGTAAATTTACATATACATAACATATAAAGACACTAAGGGCCTACACATAACACATATAATAAAATATAAGTAAATACATAAAGTACTCTCAGAAATATTTATAAAGTATGAGTAAACATGATAAAACTTGTTATACTATGACTAAAAGTAATGGTATATATTTTAGATGTTTTGAAAATGTATCTGTGTATATTTTTGTGCATACTATATAATAAACAAAGGCCTAAAACAAATAAATAATCTAAAAGTTATGCTGTATGTGATAGATCTCAAAGCATTCTTCAGGGTGGAGGCCAGGATTTTCAATACATGTCTTGCATACATAGATTGTCTCTTTCCGTAGGCCATTTTTTAGGCATACAATAAATCTTGATCTTCCACTATTTGGTTTCCTTGCCATGAAATGTTTTCCGTGGAGTCGTTGGTCGGGTGGTCCTTGCGTAGGCCATCCCCTCTTGCTTGGAGTTGGTTGTGACACCACTCTTTCTCCCTCCAGCGCAGAGATTAGGCTCTTCCGAAAGTTCAAATGACTCATTGACCTGTTGTTGTGGTGAATCTGGAAGGTTTTGTACAGAACAATAAAAAGGTACATGGGTCTTCTTTAGAAAAGTGAAGACATCGCAGAATTAATAGAAATCTGTCTCGCGGCATGTAATCTCCGAAACATGTGCGAAAGAGTTTCTCGGTGCGCCAGTAGTGCTGAAATGTAGGCATTTTTACAACACCAGTGTGGAATAAAAGACCTAAAAATGTCTTCAGTTAAGTGATATTCAAAGGTTTCCATTGACATATCCGCGAATTTTCTGTAGTTGACTCAGATAAAAAAAACCTGCTCTGCATGGTTAGTTTCTGTAACAACTGATTGTAAAAATATGTCATCAGTAATAATATTAAAATAATCTAATGGCTGGTTATTCACTGGCAATGGTATTTGTAAACCCGTAGGGTTTGAAAATAAGAATGTTTTCATTTGGGGAATTTCATTCCACACACGGACAGAAGGAAGAACAGAAAAAGTATTAGTATTTTGAGGTCGAGTGGGAGAATCATTGTCTGAGGTTCCCTGAGATACATTGGCCGAAATGGTATTATCTCCTAAGCCTATATCACTATCATCACTTACGTCACTAGGTCTGTAGCTAACACCACTGCTGTAATCCTCTATTTCTGAATCACAATCGTGAAGTCTATCTATTTCACTTATTGTGAGTGATTCTATGTCACGCGAACAACTAGGTTTTTGATCACTCATATTAACTAATTAAAAGCAATCCAATCTAAAAACGAGAATAACACACTTGTAGTCTAAAACGTTAAGAACAAGCCATGACTAATCAGAACATGTTCTAAACATGTTTGTGACGTAATAGTGGAAGGGGAAACAGCGCTCACAGATGACGCCGAGTGGCATCACCCGCACCCCGTAAGAACTTGTGATGACGCCGCTCGGCGTCATCCGCAGTGGTCGTGTTAAAAACAGGTTGCCACTGAGGGTAAAAAGACCTGCCACTAGTATTTAATTTAATAGGTTTCTTAATTACTTATTATTAATAGGTTAATTAATTAATAATTAATTAACCTATTAATTAATTAATAGTTAATAGGTTTCTTACAACCCAAAATATTATTGGGTTGAGATTTTTATGGAGGAGGTCTCCACCCTCTTCTCCGGAAGATCTAGCAGCCCTACAGTGGAATCTCTAAATCTGCGTATGATGCATACTTATTCTGTGTTAAACAATTTTTTCCTAATCTTTATTGTGCTTCATATTAATTTTCCTGAAATATCCTGCTGTAAAGATTTAATAAAATCTTGGAAAAGCAATTTAAATGAAAGAGCTAGCTCAAATTTCTGAAGCATTGAAATAAAAAAAAATATCTGAAAACATACAGTAGATATAACCTAACGATTTCTTAAAGAAAACACTCTTTATGCTTTTTTTATCTAGAAAATGAGTGTCATAATTTAGGGAACTTACTTTTTTTAATCTTAATGGCATTTTATAATATTTGTTTATTAATGCCATCAGGCTAGCGTGTCATCTGTTAGACCTATTCTTTTATTAAAAACAAACATTTGGATTGTTTATGATAGCAAAAATAACAAACTGTCAGCAGTTTCGTAAAGTAAAAAATATGAATGGTAAAAAAGTTAGAAAGTAATAATTATAATGTCCCTCAAGATTTGTAGGCCTATCATTAGAGTAAAAAGTGTGCCCAGAACATTTTGGATAAATGAAAACAAAAATTTTAAAAATACTATCAAATGGATTTTTCTAACCATAATTTCCTTTAATTATTTAAAATATTGGAAATTAAATTAAAAAAAAAACAAAAATAAGAGTTTCCAAATTTAATCTTGATTAATGCTTATTGTGAAATGTATATAAAATGTAAAAAATGTTGAGTAGGGCCTACTCTTACATGGTATATACTTCATATAAATTTCTTTTTATTGCATTAGACAATAAACATTATACTGCAAAAGTCACTAAGCAAATATTTTATTAAAATTTGTAGCATTCAAACTACAAAAATCCCATTCAAACATACAATTTTTGCATTCATTTACACCCGCCAATTGTGCACACTTCCAACAGGGGTATCAATGTTCCTGCCGATTGTGGAGTTTCTGTTATTTGCCAAAAACTCACCTTCTCTATAAAATGCCTTTCAGGCGGTTTTTAAATGCCATTGGCATAAATCGTTACTTAAGATTTATGTACAAAGTAACTGTTATTAATAGTTAAAATAATTCAATTTAGAGCTCATAAATCTACGTTACATTTAAAGTACTGTATGTGATTATTAAAAGATGAGTGTGTTTATTTGTAATTTAAAACATTTTCAAAAGAGGAGCCCCTAACCCCCCCTTAAGTTTTTTGTCCTGAATTGAAATTTTCTATATATGACAACCCCAGTATATATTCACTTCATTAAGGTCCTGACAAAATAAATTTATAGGCCAACTTATTACATTCTAAACGCTTATAAGGCCTTTTACCACAATGAGTATACATTTTATTGATAGTTAATAAATGGAATTTATTTCCATTAGCTTGTATACTTCTGGTTTGATTAGCCTTTCGCATTGTAATATTTATGATTTATAGGTTTCTATTTTTATATTTAGATTTTTTTTAGTCTAAGTTTTAATATTTAGTTTAGCATCATTACATATAGTTTAGCCAATAATTAGTACCAAGGTGACGTTGTCTATTACTTAGTGACAGTAAAATTTTATTTATTTAAAAAAATGAAATTACGTCTTTATTGTCTGTAGCATGTAAACATGCAACATAATCACTAAGTTTTATCTGATGATCCTTTTAGCACATTTGACTATTTATAATTCCTATGTTTTATTCTATGATCTCCTTCTGACCAGATATATTGTCCACTATGCTGCTTGGGAGAGAGAAGCCATTACTTGTGAGGGAGGAGCCTTCGTGTATATCGATTTCCTACCGACCTTACACGACCTTACGTTATACCGGCTTTAGTAACGTTGTCTGGTGCACGCTTATTCGCTGGCCTCACGCTTTCATACCAGTTTGTGTGCATAATTTCAGGGCGTATCCTAACTCACCAGTTATTAGGTTTGAAGGTCGTTTCTAATATCCTAACTCATCAACTTCCTTCCCTTGGTCAGGTAGACAGCCCCCAGCCTCCCGCATTTCGCTCCAAATATTTGAAATGTCCACACCACCCCAATCTGCAAGTCAAGACACTGAAGAGTGAGGTTATAATTCTATCTCTGATATTGATACATAAAGGAGGAGTTTGTTGTGGTAAAATGTTATGGTCAGCGAAACCAAGTGGCCCAAATGGGGAACAATAATTTCAAATGAGTGTAAATATTTTCAGTGAAGAGAGGCATGAAGTGGGCTGTTAAAAAAGTGCAAAATGTTTCCAAGGCAAGCTACATCACTATAAAACCTAGGTGCCAATTGTAGTTTTATGGATAGTTAATACATTTGTATGTTATGTTTTTGTAAATAAAATTAATTGATGATATTGCTTCTTTTTTATATGACCAGCGAGTTTATTTTAGAAGTTTATGTTAAGTATAACTTTATTTAAGTAACTAAAAAATACAATTTTAACACTTTCAAATTTACATTAAAGTTTGAAAAACTCCTTACTCTAGTACGTTTATTTTATGATGGGTTAGTTAGTCTAAATTTTACAATGGTAATTTTGAATTTTGTTCCAAGAGAGAATAAGTGCATCTTGTGAGTATGTCACCATTTATTCATTTGTCATAAAATAAAATACTTTCATTGAATAAGTGTTTGATTAAACGTGATAAAGCTATTTTATATTAAAATTTCAGAAGATATTACGTCCATTGAACTTTTAAGTTTTATTATTTTAATTAATAATAATAATAATAATTTATTTCCTTCAATATATTACAACATTTAAACTTAGGATATTCACTGCCAGGCTACAAAACAAAAATGTTTTAATTCCAAATAAACTGTATAAAATATTATAAATATAAAGACACAATACTTAATATCTCAAGTATTTTGGGTTCTAAGTTACAATTGAAGTAATTATAATAAATGTGTAACATGTATTTTAGAACCATAATAAAGTTTATTGTGTGGTACAAATAAATAATTATATCATTAATTAAATTAATATAGTAAATATTGAGGGAATCCTTTTCTAAGTAAATGTATAATTGACACTTGCGGGTGTCGTCTACCTGACCAAGAGGAGGAAGTTGGTGAGTTAGGACATTAGAAATGACCCGCAAACTATTGGTGAGTTGTAATACAACCTAATTTCACACTCAGACAAGCTGTCTAACGAGTGACTCGCTGATTGGCTATCCCAAGGTCGTCGTAGGCGTGTTGTAACGTCGCCCCATTGTTAAAAGACTTGTGTTACGGCCTCAATTCCTAGGCTGTTGTAGTTGGGTACCCACATCCGTCTTAAGCAGGGTGTAATCCTGACATTATTTCTTGGGCGCTGGAAACTGAAGGTCCACGATGTTGATGTGGGAATTATCGTAGTGTAGGCCTAAACCCCCTCGGACCTTTTCTGTTAATTCACTACCACTACTTTTTTATCGCAATTACGGTTAGGTTAGGTGGCTACTAAAGTTGATCAGAAACTGGTAAATCCAATTATTGACTTACCACCGAATGCGCTCTCCGTGTGTAAGTTCTTGGAAAGCGATAAGATAAGGCCAGCGATATCGAATTCCTAGCGGATATATACGAATTCCTAGCGATATAGAATACCACGATGGACGTAAAAATGATTGAGGGACAGTTTTTAGAACAATAGAATATTTTTATCAAGCGGTAGTGAATTAATGGAAGGAAACAAAAAAATAGTAGTGGTGAATTAACGGAAAAGTTCCATTTGACTCTCTTTAAACATTAATGGTTCTAGGAAGTAATTCTTGTAAACTAACCAAATTCGTCCGTGGGAATTGTTATTATTGATTGATTACGAGGACTGATTCATCGAGTGCCGTAGCTTTGTAAAATGGTAGTAGGATTTACATAAAGTACCTATGCCGAAACGCCCACAGTAAAATCTATAGGCCTATTGCGTGGGAGTGTCACTTTTTGCCTTGTTCCTCTTCTCCGTAGTCCTGAAGGGAAATCATCAAATACATTTCTTGAAGGTTGGTGAATGAATGAGTGAGTGAGTGAGTGAGTGTGTGTGTGTGTGTGTGTGTGTGTGAGAGAGAGAGAGAGAGAGAGAGAGAGAGAGAGAGAGAGAGAGAGAGAGAGAGAGAGAGAGAGAGAGAGAGAGAGATGTTTGTTTGTTGTAATTTGCCTACTTTTACAACGGTAAAAAGTTATGGTTCTCAAAAAACTCATTCAGTGTCACTGCCACTGTATATCATAGACCCACTACACGTTATGTAAAAATATGTTTAGGGTTGTTTTTCAAGACTAATTTATTTGCTACCGGATTGATAATTTGTTTATGTAGGGGAAAGTCGGGTAATGGTGCGCACCTAAGGGAAACAAATTTTTCCCGCAAATTCCTTAGACAAAAATTACCAATATACATGTCAAACTCTTTGGTATTTAATGATGATGAATAATAAAAATTGCCATTATCATATATATTAAGATAAACTAAATATATAGCATTATATAACAATATGCACTTGCGCACGATTCCCCTACCCATAGGGTAATTGTGCGCATGTGGTTGGATAATGGTGCGCAGGGATGTATGGATTTAAATAATTAGAACGAATTTGTTTAATCGAATCTCAATATTTATTTTACATGTTGGAAAATCTTATAGCTAAACAATACGTTATATGAGCTTTAGACTTTTCTTAACAAAAGTCTTTTATCTAAAATTGCAACATTGTTTAAGGGTTAAGGCAAAAGTAGCACACATAATTTTCTGCTGTGTCTGCTCCTGAGCAGTCTGCATGACTCCAGGACGAACAGTTTACACACCTGTACCACAGTTCACGGTCTTTTCCAATGTCCCCACAAATATTGCAGACATCACTTGAATATTTTTCTACTGATGAAGGCAATAGGTTATTATCAAAGTCGTCAAACTCGTCATCTTGACACAACATTTTTGGGTCGTCTATGTCTGATTCTTCAGATGAGTCATGTTCATGTTTTATCTTTCTTTTAGGCTTTGCTAGTTTCTTTATTTTATCCTTCTTATTGTCGAATTCCAAACAACGTGCAGCTTTTTTCATCTCCCTTTCTTTTTTCTTAATTTCATTAGCCTTTCTTTTTTCCTCTGCCACTTCTAATTTCACTTTCATAGGCGTGCTTGTTATTATCTCCGAGTGTTGCTTTGCACGTCCCTTGTTTTTTCCTGGCTTCACCACTTTCTTTGGAATCGGGGCAAACGACAAAAAGGAACTGTCTTTGGAAGTAGATGGGATGGGGTTGACATATAGGTCAGCCAAGTTGCTCTGGTTGGATGTTTTTACTACACCATTTCCAGATGGGGCAACACCCGTCTCGTTTACATTTTTTGTGTTTTCGGGACTTTGGTTTGGGCTCGCAGCAGCTGCAGAAATGTTTACCATCTCAACAGCAATGTTCTGATCATTGGCATCATGATGTGCAGCAGCAAAATCATCCTCACCAAATTTGTCAGCGTCAAAGGGAAAAATTCCTGCTGCCTTGAAACCCGAAACGGCATTACTTATTTTTGCCACCTGTTCAAAAGCTTTATTTAAAAGCCCTGCTACATCATGTTCTGTTATTTTTATGTGACCGGTGGATGTCAAGTAGAAATCACATGCTCTATAAAAGGCATTTTTGAGTGGGCTGAAAAATGTAAGGTCTAAGGGTTGAAGCCTATGAGAAGTGTGCGGTGGGAGTGACACAATATGAATGAAGTTGCTTTTGCAGAACTTATACACATCAATCGACACATGACTATTATGGTTATCCAGGATAAGCAAAACTGGAGAATGTTCAGTCGGGTGAACGTGATCCTTGAAGTGAAACAGCCACTTTATAAAAATGTCATTATTGCTCCATCCGTTTGGAGAACATGCGTAAAGAGCGCCGGGTGGCCCATTTCTTTCAAGGAGTGGTGTCATTCTGGTGCGAGGATAAATCAGCATGGGTGGAAGGAAATGTCCAGAAGCGCTCATTGCAAAAATTGCTGTGATCGTTCTTCCACGCTCCGCAGAAGTTGCAGCACCGATTTTTTTTACCCTTTTCGGCCCATACACCTTTGGGCATCTTTTCTGGACAGTAGAAACCCCAGTCTCGTCTTGGTTGTAAATTCTGTGGGCTGGAAATTTATGCGTCTTCATCAATGTTTCCAAATTTGTATAAAATAACTGGACCTCTTCTTTGTTGAACCCAGCAATCCTATTAAGGCTAGTGGCCTGAGGTTGGCGAAGACTTATATTCGAATGTCTTTTGAAAAAACCATAAAGCCAGTCCTTACCAGCTAGTCCTATTTCACGATTGAAAGAATGAGGAATGTTATGTTCCTCTGCATATTTAAACGCCAGCCGACGCAACTGCTTTTGGTTTATACCATAAAATAATTTGCACAACTTTAAAATATATTCTGCTAGATCTTGCTCAATCTCTGGTGAAAATACTGCCTTTCGGCCAATGCGTGGAAATTTCGGCTGATTTGATAGCATCTGTTTCCTTAAAGTAGACTCTGGAATACCAAATGACCTCCCCACCTCCCTGATCTTCCTTCCATTTTTAATTGCCTTAAGAGCTTCCGATAATGTTTCTTTACTATAAGATGCTTTTTCGGTTTTCCTTGTGTATGTCTTTGGCATCTGTAAACAAGAATGTAAAAAGGGGAATTAATTTTAGCTCTTACCATATAACTACTTGGGGGGGAATCGTGCGCACCACCGCGCACCATTACCCGATCTTGCATTGAAAAGTATTTTAGTTCCTTACTACCTTATGAAGGGCTTAAACCATAAATGAATAGCATCAAACGATAAAGCAAAGACTACTATTAATTGTAATACCAAGTGAGTATTATTTAAACTAAAGATCTGCCCTTACCTTGCTATTTCCTTAGGAACAAAAATAACATTACACACACTACTTTTGACGTTTGGTCTCACATAACCTCAAAAGTTGCGGTGGCGAAAACAACGAGGTTTGCGTATTAGTTGTCGAGTCTTCCGCTTGGCTGCAGCACCTACTGGAGTCTTCCAACTTGTTTCATTCATTAAAAACCACAATGCGCACCATTAGCCGCCGCGCACGATTACCCTACTCTCCCCTATATAGGCCTACCCATGATCGATAGAAAATACACTTAATTATGAACAGTTTTAATCAATATTTTATTTGGTTTTAATGATATTTTCAGAGGAGGCCTACTTGTGAGTCATTTTCAGGCATGTTATCTGTCATGGCGTCAGGAGACAGTGTACACACACTGCGTTGTCTGATTGCAAAGACAACGCGCACGCAGACAATAGCGCTAAAACTGACTAGCGCGAGTCTCGTCAGCACTGTCGTCAGCAAACTTTGACGGTGATATATGACAGCAGGCATTCCTTATGGCCCGCCAAAACTTGACAGACGTTCGAGAAACGTTGGCAAAGATCTTATTAAAAACGTTTGGGGAACATTCTACAACAATAATTTCTTACAAACATACATATACATTTATTTTCTGTTTTTATTTATGGTAACAACTCTTACGCGAGACCTAAGCTGTAGGGAAAGTAAATATGTTTAGTTTTTGTAAGATAACTTCAATTTACTTATAGGTATAATAATAATGTTATACAATTTAAAAAACTGGACATTATTTTAAACGTCCAACTTCAAAACTCAGCCTTTTCATAATTTTAAATAAAAAAAATTAATGATAGCTGACAACAAAACCATATGATATACAGTGTATATATATAAAACAATTAATGACTATATAGGCTATAGTCATTAATTGTTAAAATAATTTAGTTTAGAGCTCACAGATCTACGTTACATTAAAAATACTGTATGTGATTATCAAATATGAGTGTGTTTATTTGTAATTTAAAACATTTCAAAAAAGGAGTCCCTAATCCCCATATGGTTTTATGTCCAGAATTGAAAATTTCCACATATGACAACCCTACCATAGGCTATATTCATCTTTTTAAGGTTTATAGATACAAAATAGATTTTTAGGCAAACTTATTACATTCTAAATGCTTATAAGGCCTTTTACCACAATGAGTATACATTTTATTGATAGTTAATAAATGGAATTTATTTCCATTAGCTTGTACTTCTGGTTTGATAAGCCTTTCGCATTGTAATATTAATGATTTATAGGTTTCTATTTTTATATTTAGATTTTTTTAGTCTAAGTTTTAATATTTAGTTTAGCATCATTACATATAGTTTAGCCAATAATTAGTACCAAGGTGACGTTGTCTATTACTTAGTGACAGTAAAATTTTATTTATTTAAAAAAAATTAAATTACGTCTTTATTGTCTGTAGCATGTAAACATGCAACATAATCACTAAGTTTTATCTGATTATCCTTTTAGCACATTTGACTATTTATAATTCCTATGTTTTATTCTATGATCTCCTTCTGACCAGATATATTGTCCACTATGCTGCTCGGGAGAGAGAAGCCGTTACTTGTGAGGGAGGAGCCTTCGTGTATATCGATTTTCTAGCGACCAACCGGCTTCAGTAACGTAGTCTGATCTACGCCTATTCGCTGGCCTCGCGCTTTCATACCAGTTTGTGTGCATAATTTCACACTCCGACCGGCAGTCTGCCAAATGATTCGCTGGTTGGCTGTCCCAAGGTTGTCGTAGGCGTGTCGTAACGTCGCCCCATTGTTAACAGACTTGTATTACGGCCTCAATTCCCAGGCTGTTGTAGTTGGGTACCCACATCTGTCTTCCTGACATTATTTCTTGGCAGCAGGTGTAATCCTGACATTATTTCTTGGGCGCTGGAAACTCTGAAGGTCCACGATGTTTATGTGGGAATTATCGTAGTGTAGGCCTAAACCCCCTCGGACCTTTTCTGTTAATTCACTACCACTACTTTTCCCGTTATTTCACTACCACTACTTTTTTATCGCAATTACGGTTAGGTTAGTTGGCTACTAAAGGTGATCAGAAACTGGTAAATCCAATTATTGACTTACCACTGAATGCGCTCTCCGTGTGTAAGTTCTTGGAAAGCGATAAGATAAGGCCAGCGATATCGAATTCCTAGCGGATAAAGAATACCACGATGGACGTAAAAATGATTGAGGGACAGTTTTTAGAACAGTAGAATATTTTTATCAAGCGGTATCGAATTCCTAGCGGATAAAGAATACCACGATGGACGTAAAAATGATTGAGGGACAGTTTTTAGAACAGTAGAATATTTTTATCAAGCGGTAGTGAATTAATGGAAGGAAACAAACAAATTATTAGTGGTAAATTAACGGAAAAGATCCATTAGACCCTCTTTAAACATTAACGGTTCCAGGAAGTAATTCTTGTAAACTAACCAAATTCGTCCGTGGGAATTGTTATTATTAATTGATTACGAGGATTGATTCATTGAGTCACTTTATAAAGCCGTAGCTTTGTAAAATGGTAGTAGGAGCATTATTTTCCTACAGATTTACATAAAGTAATGTTCAATCGCCAAAGTTAACGCCAACAATAAAATCTATACGCCTATGAAATAAAGCATGAAGCACACGCTTTTACTACTATTATGGGTAGTGGGTGTATGGGTGAGTAGGCTACTCAGTACGTATGTATGGGTGAGTAGGAGGGCCACTACCACTGACGTGCATGGGTGCGTGGGAGTGTCACTGCCACTGTATATCATATACCCACTACACGTAATGTAACATAAATGTTTAGGTATTTTTTCAAGATTAATTTATTTGCTAACGGATTGAAAATTTCTTTAAATATAGGCCTACCCATGATCGATATAAAATACACTTAATTATGAACAGTTTTAATCAACATTTTATTAGGTTTTAATGTTATTCTCAGTGGAGGCCTAGTTTTGAGTCATTTTTAGGCCGGTTATCTGTCATGGCGTCAGGAGACAGTGCACACACTGCGTTGCCAAATTGCAAAGTCAACGCGCACGCAGACGATAGCGCTAAAACTGACTGATGCAAGTCTCGTCAGCACTGTCGTCGACAAACATTGACGGTGATATATGACAGCAGGGGTTCCTTATGGCCCGCTAAAACTTGGCAGACGTTCGGGGAACGTTGGCAAAGACCTTATTAAAAACGTTCGGGGAAAATCCCACAGCAATAATTTCTTACAAACATATTTAATGTTCGATAAAATTCAGATCCAGATTGTACAGATTTTTTCCTTGTTTCATAAGTAGTTAAAATGAATACCCTAGCTAATTAAAAATACCATATAGCATCAACGTTTAGTTTTCTTTTCAAAAATTCGTTAATATTTTAATCGTTAAAATCTTCTTGAAAGAACAGATACACAGTGATGAAAAATACATAGGTCCCATCCATTAGTATACGCTGAATATGTATTGAGTAGTTATCTCTCCAGTTTGCCAAGAGGTATGGCAGAGCCACCACCTATCGCTTTGTACTCTCTAACACGCATCAACGGTTAATCATTGCCCACACACCACAAACAAAGGACAGATAAGTGGAATGCAGTTAAATTAAAGTTAGAAGAGAGTATATTCTACCGCTGAGCTTCCTGTGCTTTCGAGCGTAATTAACTTCCACCTTCATTTTTTTTAAAACTTCCGCACAGTGTCTTCTAGTTTAACAAAATAATTTTAATTAACTGTACAAGTTTGTTTAATTGCTACTTGTTGTTTAACATTATCAATCATTGTGTTATTGCTATTGATAATTTTTATTTGGACATTAAATAATGATTTTATTGTTCTAATCATGATACGTTGGTGTTAATCTAATCAACCAATGCTGCTAATGACTTAATGGGTGGTGCTTGCTATTGCGCTGACAGAATAGTGGCGCTCAGTGCATATCACTCACAATAGTGCGTTTAGAAGATCGTTTTCTAAGCGGCCTATACATTGTAGGCCGGGTGTTTTCTGTTCTCAGTATATGTACCAGCAGTAATATTGTGATAATATTTCGGTAATGCAACCACACTACACCAGCCGTAATATTTTGGTTATGGAATCACTGGTTATGGAATACCAGGCGTGGTAGTTTGTGAAAATGGCTATTAATTTAAATATAAAATTAAATATAAATTTTATATTTAAAATTACTTACTAGTGTATTATTCGTTATTCAAATTGTAGAAATAATTAAATAAGTGTGTTTTTGTATGTTTCAGAAACCTCAAGTTCCTACGAAGACCAGTAATTTTATGATGCCAAATTAAACTTAATGCAGCCAATAAACAATTTGACTTTAATTAATGAAACAAAATTTGTAGTTTAGTTGATAAAACAATGTAGTGTGGTTAATAAATTATATAATTTGTTGTGTACAATTTGATTGGTTTTCTTTCATTTTACTGTGCATCATTAACTTAGTTGGATTATTACCAATGACTAGACATCTATAAAAAGCGAAAAGCCAATGTTAAAAAGCTGGACTACTTTTTTACGTGAAGGTGTAGCAGGGAGCCACGGCTGTTTTAGGCCACTAGGGCCTCTTCAGCCTAGGATAGGTAGGTAATGGGTGTTGAATCGCAACGATCATGACTGCACGAGGTAAGCAGGCAACTCAAATCTCCGGAAGAGAGGCACAGAAGAAAAATGGCCCCTGAAACAGACAGATGAAGAACATATGAAATAAAATGAAAATTTGAAGTGAGCTGACTGAGGATGAGTTGGAAAATGAGAAGCGTCTAAGTGTTGGGGAGTGAGTGGAGGGGACTTAAGTCAGTGTAGCGTCAGTAATGAGTTGTGTGAAGAGTGGCTAGTAGTTATGGGGGAGGGTAGTTAGCTGGTGAATCAGAAACGGCCGTCATTTAGGTGGTGGATGGTGAAGTATGGGCTAGTGGTGTAGGGTTCGGTGAAGTACTCTGCCAGTATGTGAGAGACAGTGGCTTTGGCAAGGTAATTCTGGTTGAGGTGATTAAGGAACTCCGCAAGTTGGGTATATGGAACAGAGTGTAAATGTCTTGGCAGCTGTAATCGGGTTCCAGGTGGTAAGCCAAGCGCATGGTGCGTTGCTCGGTTTTGTTCAAAGTTGGAGAGATGGTTGTGTGGGATGTTGGTGAAGACTGGATGGGCATACGTGAATATAGGATGGATGATGGCGGTGTGGAGAGAGGTAATTGTCCTTGCAGAGCACCCCTAGTGTCTGTTGTTTTGGAAGTGGCAGGCTTTGAATCGGGCTGTGGCGGTCTCCTTGGCTTTAAGGAAGTGGGTATGAAGGAGAGCTTGGAATCTAGGGTGACTCCCAGGTACTAGCATGTCTTAGTCAGTGGAAGTCTGTTGCCTTGAAGGGCGATCAGGGTTTCCTGGTTAACGAGGAACTTCCTGTCGTTTTAGTTAAAAAAAAGCAGAGCTGGGTTTTAGAAGTGTTGATTCTGATGCGCCATTTAGAGCAGTAAGTCAGGTAATCATTGAGGGTTTTAGTGAGTCGTCTACGTAGTCTTTCGGAAGGCGCACCAGATGGCCATGTCATCCGCGAAATGTGCGAGACAAGTGGTGGTGTCGGTGGGGTTCCTGAGAGCGGGCGAAAGGAGATCTTGCACATACAAGATGTAGAGGAGTGGACTGATAGCTGTTCCCTGGGGGGGCCCCTGCTAACAGCTGGAAGAGTCGAGAAAGGGTTCCTTTACTCTGACCTGGGCTGTCCTACCATCGAAGAAGTTGGATATCCATTTGATGATGGAACGGGGCAGTTGCAGCTGGAGGAGTTTGGCTCTGAGGTCGTTATGCCAGACAGTGTCGAATGCTTTGTGGTCATCCATGAGGGCTAGCTTGGTAGGCGTACTTCGATAGGAGTTTCGCTGAATACAGGTCACTATCTTGAGGATTTGGTCATTCATATTGATGTCAGGACGGAAGCCACCCTCGGACTTTGGAAGTAGGTTGAGATCGTTGAGGTGAGTATGGAGTCGGGCGACCAGGATCTTCTCGAAGAGTTTCGAGAGGGGCGAGGTAAGGCTGATGAGACGATAGTTGTCCTGGTTTCTAGGGTCTTTCTGGAGTTTCGGTAGAACTATGACATGGGCTAGCTTCCAGGACTTGGAATGGTAGCCTAGGAGGAGGGTGGACGAGAAGATGAAAGATAGGGCCCTAATCAGCGAAACCGGGGCCTTTCTCACCAGGAAGTTCTAGATGGCGTCAGGACCGGGGGCTGTATTCTTGAGGGTCCTAAGCCTGGCGGCAACATCTAGATAGTTGATGGGGGAAGTTAGTGGATGGTCAGAGAGGCCTGAAGAGGGTACCTGGAAGGGAGCAAAGAGTTGATGGTTCTGGGTTATGGAGACATTGGTTCGGTTGAAATGAGTGTCATCGAAGTTGGGGATGAGGTACAGAGTGGCTGGCGGACAAGGAAGCGTAGAAAACCTTGGCTCTTCCTTCGGAGTCAGCCACTAGGGCACCATTCACGGTCAGTGAGACTGGTGGATTGAAGGGGGTGTTGTGGGACTTGACCAGACGCCAGAAGTTCCGTGGGGCGGAGAGGAAGTCCTGATCCGCCTTGTCACAAATCTTAAGGGCCAGTCTTTCTTGAAGGCCGTGACCGAGGTCTTGACCCTCTGGACGAGTGCCCTATAATATCAATGCAAATAGGTGGATCCGGGATCTCTGAGAAGTAGGCATGTGATCGCCTCTGCTGCTTGATGAGGGAAATTATGTCAGGAGGAAAGCGGTACTAGGTGTGTGTGACCAACTTCGAGGGGACAGAATGCTCCTTGGCCCTGATGATGGTGTCAGTTAGGGAGTCAGCCAGGCCGTCGATCTGGTCAGGGGATGGGGGGGCGTTATGGCTAGGTTACGTATGCCCGTATCAATATATCAGGTGAACGCAGCCCAGTCTGCGTTCTTGTATTCTGTGATGGCCTTCGGGGGAGGGTGAACTTCCTGGGCATAGGGAATGTGTCTGATCCTGAGATCGAAGAAGAGGGGGATATGGTCTGAGCCGATGCAATGGCCTGTAAAGACATTAAGAACCTTAGGGGCTATGGACGGGGACGTCAAAAGCTTGTCGAGAGATGAAGGGAACTCCGCCTCGTGGGTGGGAAAGCGGGTGTAAGGGGCTTGAAAGTGGCAGAGGCCAGTGCCGTTGATGAGAGCGACTAGGTATCTGCCTTCTCAGGTAGTAAGTCTGTCGCCTAGAGTCGTGTGATGGCAGTTAAGGTCTGCCGAAACATTGAGGCCTTTGTGGTACTGTCTGAGCTGTGCCAGGAGGTCAGCGTGGTCTGGTAGGAAAGGGAATGTATGGAGGATCACAAGGTGGATGGTGGGTTGGTTGAGGATATTTATCCTGACCAAGAAGGGAAATCTAGGGTCGTTGGGGAGAGGGACCTGGATAACATCCAGACAGTCGCGAAAGGCTATCGCCAACCCGCCACTCCTCCGGGCATGGTATCTCCTGATGAATGAATACATGGGGAGATATGCAGCGGAAGTAGGGGCAAGATATGTTTTTTGCAAGTGAAGACATCAGGCTGGTGGTCGGTTTATTTATTTATTTATTGAACCAACGGCAATGCCTTTTTAAACAAAGATTAACAAACATGCAGAAATAACTGTTGTACACTAACAATTTTATGAAAAAACAATATGACTATAAAAAATAACAAACAATAGAAAAAATAACATGGTAAAGTAAATAAATAGTAACAACGAACATGAAATAAATTAAACTAATATAAACTTTCATAATTCAACAATGAAAAGACTAAAGCTAACTAGACTAAACAAATGATAACAATAAACCAATACTGAAAGCAAATAACAAAATAACTAGCGTTATAATGAATGTGTGAAAGTGTAATGTAATCGGATGAAGTGTGTGGGTGATTGTGTGTGTGTGTGTATGTGTGTAAAAGTTGGCAGGGTGTGAGTATTTATAGGTGAGTGGAAGGAGGGTAGAAGGTTAGGAAGGAGCGAGGTGAAAAAGGTTTACAGACAAGATAAGTCCATCATTTTTAGCTTCTTCTTAAATGCATGGATGCTGTCAAAGTGGAAGTCAACCTGACCAGAGATAGCATTTCCGATGCTCAATAGGCGAGGGAGTGGACTGTTCTTCAGATAGTTTCTGCTGTGGCTTCTTCTTATGAACGGCTCAGAAGATCTAGTAGTTCCTGGAACACGAAACTCGACTAGCTGCAGAAGTTCTGGGCAGTCAAGAATTCCACGAATCAACTTGAAGAGGAACACAGCATCAGCAACAGCTCTCCGATGCTCCAAAGGCCGCAGGTTGAACTTCAGAAGCTCGAGTTGATCAACAGGCACATCCCAGCAACGATAGGTTATGACGTCTCTGAGGCCAGAGCGTCTGCAGAAGAAGGAGCGGAGATTGATGTGGCAGACCCGTAGGGTCGATCGGGGCTTAGCATGGAGGAATCCATGACGGGTGGGGGCAGAGTGAAGGAGTGGAAGATAGTCCGCATGTTAAATGGATTCCTTCACCTGGGGTGGTCTTCCGGAGGCAAGGTGGAGAGGACAATGGTAGTGAGGGAATAGGAAGTCCCTTTGAAACCCTCACTGATGACAGTGAGGAGTTTCGAGTGACTCGCTGGTTGGCTGTCCCAAGGTCGTAGTAGGCGTGTCGTAACGTCGCCCGATTGTTAACAGACTTGTGTTACGGCCTCAATTCCCAGGTCCCAGGGAACATTCTACAACAATAATTTCTTACAAACATACATATACATTTATTTTCTGTTTTTATTTATGGTAACAACTCTTACGCGAGACCTAAGCTGTAGGGAAAGTAAATATGTTTAGTTTTTGTAAGATAACTTCAATTTACTTATAGGTATAATAATAATGTTATACAATTTAAAAAACTGGACATTATTTTAAACGTCCAACTTCAAAACTCAGCCTTTTCATAATTTTAAATAAAAAAAATTAATGATAGCTGACAACAAAACCATATGATATACAGTGTGTATGTGTATATATATATATATATATATATATATATATATATATAAAACAATTAATGACTATATAGGCTATAGTCATTAATTGTTAAAATAATTTAGTTTAGAGCTCACAAATCTACGTTACATTAAAAATACTGTATGTGATTATCAAATATGAGTGTGTTTATTTGTAATTTGAAACATTTCAAAAAAGGAGTCCCTAATCCCCATATGGTTTTATGTCCAGAATTGAAAATTTCCACATATGACAACCCTACCATAGGCTATATTCATCTTTTTAAGGTTTATAGATACAAAATAGATTTTTAGGCAAACTTATTACATTCTAAATGCTTATAAAGCCTTTTACCACAATGAGTATACATTTTATTGATAGTTAATAAATGGAATTTATTTCCATTAGCTTGTACTTCTGGTTTGATAAGCCTTTCGCATTGTAATATTAATGATTTATAGGTTTCTATTTTTATATTTAGATTTTTTTAGTCTAAGTTTTAATATTTAGTTTAGCATCATTACATATAGTTTAGCCAATAATTAGTACCAAGGTGACGTTGTCTATTACTTAGTCACAGTAAAATTTTATTTATTTAAAAAAAATTAAATTACGTCTTTATT
This sequence comes from Stictocephala bisonia, assembly GCA_035578905.1. NCBI lineage: Eukaryota > Metazoa > Arthropoda > Insecta > Hemiptera > Membracidae > Stictocephala > Stictocephala bisonia. Next base: position 7,251,478 of record JAQJVL010000001.1, read on the forward strand.
GTCTGTAGCATGTAAACATGCAACATAATCACTAAGTTTTATCTGATTATCCTTTTAGCACATTTGACTATTTATAATTCCTATGTTTTATTCTATGATCTCCTTCTGACCAGATATATTGTCCACTATGCTGCTCGGGAGAGAGAAGCCGTTACTTGTGAGGGAGGAGCCTTCGTGTATATCGATTTTCTAGCGACCAACCGGCTTCAGTAACGTAGTCTGATCTACGCCTATTCGCTGGCCTCGCGCTTTCATACCAGTTTGTGTGCATAATTTCACACTCCGACCGGCAGTCTGCCAAATGATTCGCTGGTTGGCTGTCCCAAGGTTGTCGTAGGCGTGTCGTAACGTCGCCCCATTGTTAACAGACTTGTATTACGGCCTCAATTCCCAGGCTGTTGTAGTTGGGTACCCACATCTGTCTTCCTGACGTTATTTCTTGGCAGCAGGTGTAATCCTGACATTATTTCTTGGGCGCTGGAAACTCTGAAGGTCCACGATGTTGATGTGGGAATTATCGTAGTGTAAACCCCCTCGGACCTTTTCTGTTCATTCACTACCACTACTTTTCCCTTTATTTCACTACCACTACTTTTTTATCGCAATTACGGTTAGGTTAGGTGGCTACTAAAGTTGATCGCAAACTGGTAAATCCAATTATTAACTTACCGCCGAGTGCGCTCTTTGTGTGTAAGTTCTTGTAAAGCGATAAGATAAGGCCAGCGATATCGGATTCCTAGCGGATAAGAAATACCACAGTGGACGTAAAAATAATTGAGGGACAGTTTTTAGAACAATAGAATATTTGTATCAAGTGGTAGTAAATTAATGGAAGGAAACACAAAAAGTAGTAGTAGAGAATTAATTAGTAGTTATTTGGCATTTAGATATAGTGAGCAGCAACAAATGATACAAATAGTAAAAATTACGTTGGGCGTTGAATAAAAGTTGTTGTATGAAAGTTATTTTTTTGCTTTGGATTGTTCATGATTGTAGAATAGAAAATAATTGGAGATTTCCAATGCTTCAAGTGTTTTAAGGAACAAACAACGTTTGAAAGGTAGCCTATATAAAAAAAAAAAACTCCTGTCGTCTTCAGGTGTCCACATTTACACCTTAGTCACATTTACATTTACTGTACTGTATTTTTATCCTTTTCCCATTGTTCAAACATCAAACGCTGTTTGGATAAGTTGAATATTTTTCTATTTTAATAACCAGTTGTGTGCATTATTGAGTATTTTTATTTCATATTGTGTTTTATTTTTTGTTATAATTATGTTATTTACATGTGATATTTTTTATGAACATTGCCTTTTTCAACAGTCAACCGTTGTCTACAAGCATGAAGTTTTTAAGGTTTTCTTAAATTATCATGGGTTAAAGAAAAATAACTAGTTGTATTTATGTAAACTAAAGTAGTAGCCCAAGTAACACCTGAAGACGATAGGAGTTTTTTATAACTGTCAAGACGTTGTGTTTAAATAATATTTGTTTATTTATTTTTTAAAACTAAAATATCATGTAACAACCACTCAATCGCTATAATAAAATTAGACACATATAACTGCTATAATTGAATTTTTATAATAAGATCACACCAACAAGAGAATTAATAGAGCAACTACCAAGAAAAAACAGTAAAAATAATATTTGTAACGTAGAATGGATAACAATAAATTAATCACATAAATAGATACCATATTATGTTATCTTTTGTTATTCTTAGGTTATAGCCTACTGTATTTTTTATCGGGCTTTTGTTACAATTATACAAATTTACAAGAGGGTGTAATTAATAAACAAATTTATTTCGCTCACCTTTCAGAACTACAGACAAGAAAGAAACAGAGGTCACATCCAACAGTGCGCTGAATGTGTGTCAAGTAAGTGTGTTGAGTAGTTATTTCTCTAGCATACCATTCGAATGGCAAGGTCAGAACCATGTCAGTCCTCCCGTATACCCCCTATATTATCAAGGATACACGGACAAGCAGTACAACAGAGATCTATACAGAGGTCCATTAATTGCAATCTATTTATAACTGCCACTGAGGCGTTCGCTGTGGTCGTAAGTAAGCGATCTCTCTGTGGCAGAGCTCATTTACTCAAGCGCCATTCTGTTTACTCAGAGAGGTATAGACTTAAATGGAAAAGCAACATAAGAAACGTCGTATGCCTGATACTGGACACTGGTGGGGTATTTTATATATATTTCCGATAACAATATATCATTTTAAAATAAAGACACAAATTATTTAAAGTTAACAGTTTTGTAAAATGTATTAAGTCTGCTCGAGATCTAATTTTAATGGCAAGAAGACGGGCATTTAAAAAAGGCAATAAATAAATGGCATAAAACATCCTACACTTTTAATTATTCTTTATGAGATTAATGTGAACAAATCAGTATATAATTTTTCAACTTGCGTTGATTTTAGTGCGATTTATATTGATGTGATATTTTTGGCTATTGTTCAAAAACAACTAAATATTGTTCAAAGTGTTCGAGCACATAGACAGTTTTTAAGAATAAGGCTAGGCCTACTGATAATTTTATGAAAGCTGCTAAAGAATTTCTGTACAATTACCCCCTCCTAGGATGACCATACAGCTCCTTATATCCTGCAAAAAGATATTCACAGTGAAGGTTCAATTTGTGTACCAAATAAACATCAATATTATAAACATGAATGAGAATTATGATGCTTTGTTGACTAGAATGCCAACACCATCTACCTACAAACGCCAACTGTCTCGTCAACGGAGTGCGGTAAAATTGTTATTCAAGTTTTACGATATTTTCCTTTATTTGAAAAAAAAAAATTGTTTGAACCAAACTGTAATTATTTGTTGTGGACGTCTTAGTATATAGAATTTATAATGGACCCAGCTATTTCTAAGAATTTAAGGGAGGCTTTGTGGAATCTCACGAATGCGGGAGGGCCGACACAAATTCCTGAATGGCTTTATCCGCCCAGAGCAGTTTGAGCTTCGGCATGGTCACTCAACGACGGACAACAGCTGGTGAGAGTTGTAAACAGATTGGTAGATAACCGTAAAATAAACCTGTGCTCTGTTGCAGTTCTTCTGGATGTAAGCAAGGTGTTTGACAAGGTCTGGCACGATGGCCTGATCATCAAACTCGCCGAATCCCCTCTGCCGGTAGCAGCTGTCCACCTGCTGAAATCATACCTCTCAAGTAGAACATTCAGGACATGTGTTGACGGTGTCCTGTCATCTCTGAGGCCAATAGAGTCTGGTGTGCCACAAAGTAGTGTGTAGGGTCCAGTCATGAACCTAGTTTATACTAATAACCTGCCGCTTGTTCCTGGGGTCTTGCTGTTATTGTATACTGACGATGTCATGTTGATATAACGTAGTGCATTGCCTGCTCAGGTAGCAACAGTGATGCAGCGGCAGATGAACGCACTCTCCCCATGGCTTGAGAATTGAAGGATTGCCATAAACACCGATAAAGTAATGTCATATTACTCATATGTTTCAGGAAGAAAAGGGGAATGTCTCGGTTTGAGCCGGCGCCGGTCAACCTAGACGGTCAACCCATAGCCCGGAAGCGTATCGTAAAATATCTTGGTGTGACTCTTGATTCCAGCCTTAGGTTTAACGAGCACGCATCAAAGAAGATTTATTTGGCAAAACAGTTAGTGGACATGCTCAGCCCTCTCATCGGGTGGAGGTCGAAGCTGCCTGTTGGTGCTAAGCTAACCATTTTTCTGGCGACCGTCAGGGCTTGCATGATGTACAGTATGTCTGTACGACTCGGTGGGCTATCTGCAGCCGAACAAATAGGAAGAAGCTTCAGTCTGTTCAGAATAAGTCTCTTAGATAGGCTATATGTCTCGTCAACCTTGGTTCGTCTGGAACACAACGATCCACAACAGTCTTCGAGTATCGACGCTGGCTGACGACGCGGTTGCATCGTTTCGAAGTTCTTCGAGGCTGCTGCTGTATCCGACAAACCAGTCATTACGGAATATTACGGAGGGATGGGCCTGAGGACTTCTGCCCAAGGCCTGCAGCCTTCTTGGACGACGATCCTCCATAGATCGCGCGCATGCTCTGTAGCGTAGGCTTAGCAAAGCCTACGCAATCGATTAATGAATGCTTTTATCCTGTCGCAGGAAGAGAGCCAGGGCCCTTACTTCGAATTGCCGGCTATTTACTAAAGCTATGTTTCAGGTATCACTCTCCCGACAGTGAGCTACGCCCGGAAGCTGGATCGTCCATGCGGGAGCATGGCAGTAGGGCTGGCCTCTCCCTCCCTCGGGAGGTGAGGCTGGACCTGGCGCTTTGCAATTTTAGGGAGGAGAGTGAGGTGTTTTTAGTGGGTAAAAATCCTAGACATCTATCTGGTGCTCGTGTCTTTCGAAGATTTCCCCCTGACTAATAATAATAATAAAATCTAGTGTTAGTTGTGGACCTCTATATGTAGGCTAAAAGACCTGCATGATTTGCTTCATAAAATTCATTAATAGTATAGAAAGGCTTTGTAATAAGCCAATATTTTACAACTTAAGAGAATTTTGGTGGTTGTAGATTTCTGATGAAAATCGGTAATCTATTATCAAACCTAATACCTGCAATAGGTTAGCATTTAAATAACTTTACGTAACCTATTTTTAGGAATAAATAAATTTAAATTGTACCAATTTTTGTATTAATGCAATTATTATTCATTGGGAGGACTCATGTCTGGCCTTCATAGCCGTGAGACACTGAAAAACGTGTTCATTGACAACAGTCAAGATAGATTTTTTTATAAATAATGGTTTACAATGTTCTAAAAAACTAACAATAGACATTTTTCTCACATTCCTCTTCCGTAACAAGAGGGCCCTCTGAACACTTTATGCGTGACCACATAGTCTAGTATTGAGTGAAATAAGCAAAGTATGCTCGCTTAACTACGTCATTACTCAATGGATAACTCATAAACTAAACGCCTTAGCAATTAAAATATAAAACTCTGCTCAGCCTTGTACGTAGAATGTCAACATTCCCCTCCCATATTAACTTATGATATAATACAAACTCCAAAAATTTGACTGGATTACCTTTTGGTACATTTAACTGTAAACTAAAAGACATTTCTTAAATTTTAGTCTCATTCAGGGCTAACTTATTAAGTATAAACCAAAATTGAGCCAATACAGGGTTTCCTGGACAGCATACTGAGCCAAGTCTATACTTTTATTACGTGACAACAAGGTTGTATCGTCCGCAAAGAGCAGGACGTTCCCACTTACACTGTAATGAAGGTCGTTGATTACAATGAGAACAAGGGTCCTCAAACGGATTCTTGAGGGATCCATGAGTAATGTCGTCCCTATCTTAGCGTTCACCGTTCCAACTTACAGTCTGCTTTATATCGGTCAGATATGAAAAAATCATTCTGAGTGCAACATTCCTCAAGCCATTCTAATAATATTTTAGTTTTATTAGAAGAACATTATGAGGTTTACAACAAAACGTACGTGATAGACCGCAAAATATCACGTGAGTCGACTTTTGCGAATGTCCTTTCGACTCCTCCTATCCCCACTTTTGTGGAATGGTGCGGATTCGTGTAGCTTAAAATGTCTAAAGGTCTTGGTTTTCCAGGATGTGGGTCTTGAATTTTTCAGTTCTAATTGGGACGGCAGTTTTTTCTATCTATCCGATCAGGTGGTGAATTATTTTAAAGTATGGTCACACATTCATTAAATTTTTAAATTTAAAATAAAGAATTTAATGAAGAATTTAATTATTTTAGTTTAAAACATTGTTATAATAATAGTTCAAACTTAATTTGTAAAATTACGTTCTTTTTATCAAAACATTCTTTTTAAGCCACTTTATGAGAAATATCCATAAAAGCCTGGAGTCAACCCTCTTACACTTGATTAAATAAATAAATTAAGCGCCCTGTATTCAGCTGAATATAGTGTTACATTATTGTACGTATACATCATACGTCCGGTTAAAAAATAACGTTGTTATTATGGGATTAAAACCAACATGGACGACAGCCTCCGACTTTTGCAGATTCTTAAACATTATTCCTAATCACGTCCACCAGTTGGAAATTAATATAGTTCACTTTATTGTGTGTCCAGAAAGCAGTAAACAATATTAGATAGATGAACTCTTTTATTTTGATTACATTTCCACGTAGTTTTTATTTTATCATCATAACATATAATTTTTATCATAATTACCATTCGCAATCAATATTTAATTAGATATTATATTTTTATAAGCAAATATAATTCACTGTATAACAAACCCAGAATAACTGTTTGTCAATTAATTTTAATATTGTAATACCATATAATTACCTTAACATAATCTCCAATCAAAACCAATATTTAATTAGAATTGACATTTTTATATTGAAAACATAATTCATTGTATAACAAACCCAGAATAACTGTTTGTCAATTAGTTTTAATATTGTAATACCATATAATTACCTTAACATAATCTCCAATCACAACCAATATTTAATTAGAAATGACATTTTTATATTGAAAACATAATTCATTGTATAACAAACCCAGAATAACTGTTTGTCAATTAGTTTTAATATTGTAATACCATATAATTACCTTAACATAATCTCCAATCACAACCAATAGTTAATTAGATATAAAATTTTTATAGTGAAAACATAATTCATTGTATAACAAAACCAAAATAACTGTTTGTCAATATAATAAATCAGCCAGTCACAGGTAAAAAAGGAATATGGAAAGGAATAATGAAGCAATAAAAGACAGGAAGTAATCTTAAAAAATTGGCCGTTATGGACTGGAACAATTTCCCTCTCTTTCTGAAGAAGCGTTACAATGAAGTAAAAGTGCACTAAGTATTTAAAATAACATTATCATTTTAAATTAAAATAACTTACCCTAAGAAGCGTGGGACATAAGGAAGCCATGGTAAGTAAAATTTCATCTAGTCTTATATCCTTTATTTGTAAAATGCTTATATTCAGTTAGGGAAGTACTTTTACTAACTGTAGGCCGCCATTTTCAGTAATTCAGAATGTTTAAATAGCGTCCTTTGTAATATTCTATCTTCTTTTGTAATTATAATTTGTTTAAAGTAGAATTAAAATTTAATAAATTTATTGAATCCTTTAAAATTTTTTAAATTTAGTCGTTAAAGTTTGGTGTAGAATGTATTGAGGCAATTCCCTCTCTTTTCTCAGAATAACACTTAAGCCTAGTCTATTTTAAATACTTTTGAATAATATGGCATATCTAATCAATTTACAGCTATACTTTTTAGTAATTTACAGGACTGTATTGTTTATAATGTTCATTGTGTCATTTTGTAGCATGTACTGTAGGCCTAGCTAGGCCTACTTTGATTTATTTTTATATGTGACCTAATTTGATTATAAGTGTATTGTGTTAGCCCATTTCAAAATGAGCCTATCTTATCAGGGTTGTGTGAAACAATTTGAATAAAGCACAATGTGCTTTACTCAATAATTACCAACATTTTAATGGGCAGTTTGAGATCCTTTTGATGATGTTTTTTTGTCAGACTTTATTTGATGCAAAGCATTTTTAAACATACCTATTTCATTATTAAAAGTGTAAAAAGGTTACAGAAGCTTAACTTAGTTTTGATTATTTTTGTTGTTCTGGCAGTGTATTGAGCAGTCGAGTATTCTGAACGCAGTATTCCAACACAGTCAATACTTGTTATGTGGAATACATACTCATTCTACACTCATATAACCATTCATATTCGCCTTAAAATATCAACAACGTTGTGTCGGCGTCTCATATGTAAGAATATATTTAATTGTTTTATTATAACTTTTTAGTAGGAATTAAATGAAATTGCGCATCTAAAGCCTCTCCCACCCACTCATACACATATTTTGGTATTGGCTCTTCTCCACCCATACACATACAGAGGTATTGGCCTTCCTATCCACCTATACATACGTATGGTGGTATTGGCCCCCCTCCATCTATACACGTATGATGATATTGGCCCTCCTAATCACCTATACACATACAGAAGTATTGGCCTCCCACCCATAACATACGTTCGTATTGTCCCTCCTACTCACCTCTACACAAACGTTAGTATTGGCTCTCCGACTCACCCATACATGTAGGCCTACAGAAATATTGGCCCTCCGTCTAGCCATAACATATGTTGGTATTGGCCCTCCTACACAACTGTACACTTACGGAAGTATTGAGCGTACCAACCATCTATACATGTACAGTGGTGTTGGCCCTCCTGCTCACTCATAAACATACATTGGTATTGGCCCTCTCACTCGCCCATACACTTACAGAAGTATTCCACCCACCTATAAATGTACGGTGGTACTGGCCCTCCTGCTCACTCTTAAACATCGGTACTGGCCCTCCCACCTACCCATACATATACATTGCTATTCATCCTACTACTCTCACATAAATATATAAAAGTATCGGTCCTTCCACCCATCCGTACATGTAAGGTAGTATTGGCCCTCCTACCCTTACACATATGTTGGCATTGGGCCTGTCACCCGTCCATACATGTATCTATGTAGATATACCGCATGATTCGACCATTAGTTGCGTCAATGTATTTACAAATGCTATTGTCTCTGTTGGTATGGGCCATGCAAAAACTTGTTTATTTATTTATTCATAAGACGCCGATCGTCAAGTTATGGGCGAATATGGATTACGAATGAGTGTGATGAGTGTAGATGAGCGAATGTAGTCATTGTTACAAACTAAGGCCGACTATTCCTTAGAAAGTGTCATTAATTAATAGCCCAATGACAAATGAACAGCCGGTGATTATCAGCTGATCCTTCTCAATTTCAACTATTATATCCAGATTTTCATTCCAAAATGTCCGAATATCAACTTATGAATTGAAATATGTAAAATGTACTTTTTTTAAAATTGTGGTTAGTACCACTAATCTACTGTAACATGTTACATAATTTCACGAGTCTTCCACTTTGATGTAAGATGCGTGAAAGAATACCAGCTCTCCTGATAAAAATTCAAGCTAAGAAAATAGGCTTATCAATTTTTATTGTGTAGCAAAGCCCTTAAGATTGAGTTTCCGACAACAAGGTGTTAAAAAAATAGTGGAAACTATTTGCTTTGAGTTATGGAAGGCTGAGTGAGCTTTTTATGTTGTGTTCATAAGAAGATGTACAAAAATAGTGAGTTTGTATATTCGTTGTTGTGTGTATTAACTCAGAGTTAATAAAGTAACCAGCGTTGTGGCCAATGTGAACTGGCTGCAGAAAACAGTTTTTGTTTTCTGAGTAATTTAAGTGATGCAGACCTATTCATCTTTTGATTTATAATGTTTAATCAAATATGTTTGAATAGCAACTTTAATCTTTGGTTTCCATTCATTTGGCTATAAATTTTTTCCCATTTAACAAAATTTTGTTGGGCGAAAAAAGTAATAGGCCTATCAATATTAACATCTTTTCCAAATTCTGCTTAAGTACACTAATTTTCACTTATCCTGCGCCCATATCTATTGAATGTAACAGTGTCAGGACATAAATTGGTTGGGCAGATGGGCTTGTCAAGATGTGCGTTATTCGGGTTAGGGACCATCAAGACATACATTAGGTACGGTATGTGGGAAATTCTGTACATTTGTTAGTGTTAACAACATCAGACTAAATGCCAGGTGTACATTATTTATGTTACATTTACAGAAATTTCATCGCAGGCATATTGCAGGCATTAGATACACGTCTATTGAAATACTCATTACAAATCTTACGACTACAAATGTAGAAGATGACTTGTAACTCAATATTAACCCTTTTAACGCTGTAACTTGATTTATCGGATGTCAATTATAAAATAACTTACCAACCTTATGATTTTAAACTATTTATATGGCTGAAAAAGTGTTATACATATATTTATGACAAATTTAAAATTGACAGCTATTAAGTTAACTAATAACTTATGTACAATTTTTATATAATGAAACTTTATAAAAGTTGCTTGCAATTTTTTCTTAAGAATGTATAGTTTTTATTTTGAATTTTATTGCAAATTTTAAAATTAATTTCCAAATCAAGTTTGTGTTATAAATATTGTCATGAAAACAAAAGTTTTAAAATCTACGTATAGAAAATGTGTTGCTGAAGATATACAATGTCTGAAATATTGATAAAACCAGTTTGGAAATAAGTAATCCATTTCTTTTTCAGATGACAGATAATACCAGTGAGGCCTTGGTTAATGACTACACCAAAAAAGAAGATTGCCAGGCCGAGGCAGAGAAAGAAATTTCACAAAAAGTAAGCTAATTGTCATATAATATTTGTATCAATATGTAAGATTAAGTTAAAGCTTAATTTATAGTTATATTAAAATTATTAGGGAGTATCCTTTGAGGAGACACTTAGTTGGGGAAAATATGTAAATACTTTGCATAGTAAAATAAAGATAAATAAATGACACTTTTTTTTGTAATATCACATTATTGAGATCCTTGTATTATGCTGTGGTTAATTCACATTTAGAATATGGTATTTCATGTTGGGGATCTGCATATAAATATCTATTAGATAAGATAAGAGTTACATGAAACTTCTACATTCGACAATTTTGCATAAAAACAAAAAAGTAAATTCCTTTCCACTATATTTGCAATTAAAAAATTTTCTTGTCCTACATATTTTTCTATTCAAGGTATTAAGACTATTTTTTTTTTTTTTCAAAAGAGTGGAATAATGCAGTTACTGATTTTTCATATGTTTCTTTTAGTATTATTTTAAGAATTCATAAAGTTAAAATAAAAATTAAATAGAAGATCAAATGAATACATACAAAAGTTAAATAATACAACACCTCCCAGAAGAAGCAAAAATTTGTCTTACCTTAAATAAGTTTTGTAAACAAGTCATGGAATGGATATTTTTTTATAAATATATTTCTATTTTGAAGTACTAAGCTAAAACTCAATTAAATTTGTTCATATGCATTAAATAGTTAAATATGTTTCAAAATTTAAATTTGGTTTTTATTATATTGTTTTATGGTTTTTTTTCTGTATAGAATAGCTAGCTAATTGATTTACTACATATTTTGACTTACTATATTTACAGTGTGAAAAATGAATTAAATTTACTGTATGTAGATATTCTATATTCACTGAGTGAAATTAAGTATTGATGTGAATTTTAATATAAGCGCTGCAGAGGGCTCAAATATTATTTTCAATTTGTAAAGACTGGACTCTGATTTTTAGTTGTTTATTTTTTGTTTATATAGTTTACACCTGGCCACACTAGGCCTACTGGATAAAGTGGCTAGTAAATATCTCTTTTTATCAATGTTCATACAATTTGCAAAGTTATGACAAATACATTTATTATTTATCTAATATTAGTTGTTTTCCAGTTTGATGAGTAAACTTTTAATCCTAACCCTCGCTTTGCCTGAAAATCGGGTGATAACTAGTGATCTGAAATTGGCAACCCAAAAAAATCAGGGTATGTTGTGTAAGCAGGCAATAGTTAGAAAATGTGTTGCCTTAATTTATGTGATTGTTATACTGTTGGATAGAGGGAGAAATGTTGATCAAATGTTGATAGTCAAAACATGTACATAAATACAAAAACATATATTTAGTATAAATTGAAGAAAAATAGTATTATTATAGAAACAAAATCTGGCGTTTGAGCATTGTTGCAGTTATATGGCAATCGTAATACACATATGCATGTAACATATAAGGATATATTTTCTAAAACTAGATATAATTTAGAAACGCATAGATATCTTCAACATCTACTAGCACTACACTATAAACATTTTAAAGTGGTTTGTTTTTATATAACGAAGATTTTCATTATTTAAAAAAATAAGAAACAAAATTCATCATAACATGCCACATTTTGCTTAATAAGCTATAGGCTACTCTTGTTAATTCTGAGTAAAATAGTTTATAGTACATACCATAAACTACTATTCCCTTGATACCATAAACGTGTTTTCATTTTTGAAAATTACGGGATACTCAACTCTAGCTATAGATCCCTTAACTAAACTACACTAAATAGATCTAAAAAAAATATTAAATTTGTATTTTTATAGATTTTTGAAAATATGCTTGCAATAATGCATAAAAATGGTCTGCCAGTATAGGAATTTTTGCCTGCCAGGGTTAGGGTGGAGTCAAAGCAGCAGGCTACAAGATGCCCCAACTAGGCCTAATAATTGGCAATAGAAAATTCAATATGGGAAGGCTGCCTCTAGTAGGGAGGCATAATTCAAAATATTAAACTTAAATGTTAAATTTAGAAGTTCTAAAATAGCTTGTGATGGTTTAGATTTAGAGATAGTGCAGTAATCTCACATAAAGTCTGTTAAATAATATTATTTATTGCATGTTTGAACTGAAATTGAATTGTGTTACATTAAATGTTACTATGTCTGAAATGCTAATAAAATCTCATTCAGAAATAAATAACCCATTTTTTTACAGATGCCTGATGAGGCCAGTGAGGCCTTAGTTGATGACACCATCAACACAGAAGATAGCCAGGGGCAACGAGAAGAAAAAATTCCACATAAAGTAAGCAAAAATGTTAAATAATATTGTTATGACCAGGTTAGATTGAGTTAAAGTATGCATGCAGTTGAAATTTGTATACAGAATAATGTAGCCAATGGAGCAACAATGAAGTTACAGTATATTCAATGGTTGCTGGCTATAAAAACTAGTGAGGAATTAGTTGATGACCCCACCAAAATAGAAGTTAGCTAGGCCAAAGCAGAACAAGAAATTCCACAAAAAGTAAGGTAAATGTGAAATAATATTTTTTCAAGGTAAGATTGAGTAGGTTAGTAATTATAGTCATTTAAAAGATTTGGGAATATTCTTTAAAGATACATTTAGTTGGTAAAAACATATACTTTGCATTGTAAAATAATACAATTTTTTTTTGTATAGCCACCTAGTTAATTTCACTACAAAAAAATATATATATCACTCTTACTATATTTAGAGTATAAATAATGTATTAAATTTACTGTATGTAAAGAGAGATATGCACTTTCACCTAATTGCAATTAAGTATTAATGACAGTTTAAATAAAAACGCCGGAGAAGGCAAAAATTTATATGTAATTTATCAAAACTGCAACCTGACTTAATTATTAAATTTTTTTATTATTATTTATATATAAAGTGATCAGTTAATTTCTGTTTATATATAGGTTTTTACAATTTGCAATATTATTTGAAATACTTTAATTATTGTTTATTCATTTTATATCAGGTGTTTGCCAGTTCATGGGGTAATCTTTTAAGAGCATGATGGCCTAAATAATAATTAGCAAAGGCAAACCAATAAGGAAGGGTTGCTGTTACTGGGGAGTCATAATTGAGAATTCTAAACTTAAATGTTAGAGTCAAAGAGGTCTATAATAACAGATAGTTTAGATATAAAGTGTAGAACAATAAATGTTCTAATAGTCTTTTAGGATTTGCTAAAGTTAAAAAATCGATTTATTGAAGATCAAATTGAATACCTAGAACGTAAATACTATAACCACCATCCAAAATGAGCAAAACATTTTATTACATAATAATGTCTTGTAAACAGTCTTTAAATATTTTAACGAAGAGATTTCTATTTCAAACCATGTTTTAAGATAAAATTCAAGTAAATTAGATTTGTTCATATGCATAAAATAATACATGTAAAATATGTTTCAAAACTTAAATTGTGTATTATTTTATAAAATAGCCACCTACCTAATTAATCGACTATATATTATGACATACTATATTAACATTTTAAGAAATGTATTATATTTTCTGTATGTTGATATAAGATATCCACTAAAAGTAATTATGTATTAATGTCAATTTGAAATAGAAGTGCTGCAAAATGCTCAACTGTAATTTGTTTATTGTCAAAACTAGATTTAGATTCAGTTATTTACATATTCGCTGCGGCGGAACATGGAGTCGCGAAACACACGGTGCGACACTGCTTTTTCTGACTCGGCACTATGACCGCACGCTTACATATTGCAATATAGTGACAAGTAAAATTGGTATATATGCAATTCATACAATATTTTTAGTTCGTATGTTAGGTATTTACAATATTATTCCCCTTCAACCCACTGGTTCATTCTATTACATTTTATTTTTTCATGTTTAGAAGCTGTAATACACAAATCTTATTCTCCCCTTATATCTACGAACTGTAAACTCACTGTCTTCTGACTCACTGATGATCATATTTCAGTCGATAACAAATTTTGTTCAAACAAACAAACAGCCAGTCTAAATGGTCCAGCCATGTTTAAAAGACTAATAATAATAAATATACACACTAAAATCTACACAAATTACACTACAAATACAAAACAAAAAAAGTCACATCGAAACTGCGACACAGCAAAGTTATTTTCAAGTTTTCGACCACACTATGAACAAACGACAATCAACCGTGCAATGCTAGACTCACACTTAAACAGAACAATTCAGATTGCCTAATGACTACGCAAGGTCATCAGCGTGCTTACAGCGACCGCCGTGATGACGTATGGCGTCACCCGCAGCGAATGTGTTAATTTAATTGCTTTTAAGTAATAAACTGATTTGATTTGATTTTTTTGCAATATAGTTCATTTCTGGCCGCAATACTTAATAACAATACATATATAATCCATTTCTTATACAGATGCCTGATGAGACCAGCGAGGACTTAGTTACAGACACCATAAAAAAAGAAGACAGCCAGACCGAGGCAGAACAAGAACTTCCACAAAATGTAAGCTAATAGTCAAATCATATTTTTGTAAAGGGTAAGATTGAGTAGGTTTGTAATTTTAGCCATTTAACTATTTGGGAATATTCCTATGAAAAACACTTAGTTGGATAAAGTTTGTGGCAAATTGTGCAGTGGTATCTTTTTACTGCGTAGACTTTCAAGTTTTTCCAGTACTGAAGTTCTTCTGGCCTGCTATTATGGATGCATATTTCCACATCTTACTTATGGACTTCCAATTTGGGGCTCTGAAAACACCAGGACATTGTACATCTTCCGTTTACAGAAGAAATGTCTGAGGATTGTTTTGGGATTGGCAAGGAATCAATCATGCAGGGGGCTGTTCCGTGCAAACAATTTACTTACATTTCCAAGCCTGTACATACTTGAGACCTTAACCTTTATTAAAAAAAACATGCATATTTTTACCACCGAATCACCTGTACAACTTAATTTCCGAAAATCCAGCCGTCTACCCTTTCCAAACCACCGAACATCATTTTTTGAGAGCCAGTTATATTATTCTGCAATTAAATTATTTAACAGCCTCCCTCTGGATTTGAGAGCAGTAACCGTAGTTAGTAAGTTTAGGTTAAGACTAAAATGTTTCCTGATTGAAAAGGAATTTTACTCTGTAAGTGAATACTTGATGTCTAAGTATGATAAATATAGCTCTAATTAGGTTTAAGCCCTCACAATTTTAACCTTTGTTTTATTGTATTTATATTGACCATTGTTATGCAATATACTATTGTTAATTGACAAATAAACGATTTGAATTTGAATTTGATAATATATGAAAACTTTGCATTGTAAAATAATCCAATATTTATTTTTTGTTTGGAATAGCCACCTAATTAATTCACCACAAATAATGAATTGCTATATTTAGAGTATAAATAATGTATTAAATTTACTGTATGTAAAGAGAGATATGCACTTTCGGCTAATTGCAATTAAGTATTAATGTCAGTTTAAATAAAAGCGCCGCAGAAGGTTAAATTTTATATGTAATTTATCAAAACTGCAACCTGACTTAATTGTTAAATTTTTTTATTATAATCGTTTACTCCTGGCCACACCAACAGATAAAGTGACCAGTCAATTTCTCATTATATACAGGTTTTTACAATTTGCAATATTATTTGAAATACTTTGATTATTGTTTATATATTTAATATCAGATGTTTGCCAATTTGTGGGTTAATCTTTAAAGAGCATGATACCCCAAATAATAATTAGCAATGGCAAACCAATAAGGAAGGGTTGCTGTTACTGGGGAGTCATAATTGAGAATCCTAAACTTAAATGTTAGAGTTAAAGGTATATAATAACAATAACAGATAGTTAAGATATAAAGTGAGTGCAGTAATCTAACAGACAAAGCATGTTTAAATCAAAAATGTTATTGCACAATTGTATTAAAACTGAATTGTTTTAAATTGAATATTACTATGTCTGAAATTCTGATGAAATTAATTTAGAAATAAATAACCTATTTCTTATACAGATACCTGATAAGGCCAGTGAGGACATAACCGACGTCACCAACTATATAGATGATTGCCAGGCCGAGGCAGATAAAGAAATTTCACAAGAAGTAAGCTAATTGTCATATAATATTTGTACGATTATGTAAGATTAACGTAACGCTTAATTTATAGTAATATTAAAATTATTAGGGAGTGTCCTTTGAGGAGACATTTAGTTGGAAAAAATATGTATATATTTTGCATAGTAAAATAAAGATAAATAAATGCAACTGTATTTTGTGCAAATTTTTTGTAATATCACTTTATTGAGATGCTTAGGTAAAATCATGTCTATTATATGGTATTTCTTGTTGGCGATTAATAAAAAATATGTAATAGATGAGATAACAGCTATACAAAACCTCTATATTCTTATAATTTTGCATAGAAACTAAAGAGTAAATTCCTTTCCACTATATTCGGAATTAAAAATATCTCCTGTCCTAAATCGTTTTATATTTAAGGTATTAAGACTATTTTCATAATAAGTGGAAAGAATGCAACTACTGATTTTTTCATGTGGAGCAATAAATGTTCTAATAGTCTTTTAGGAGTTTCTAAAGTTACAAAATCAATTTGTTGAAGAACAAATTAATACCTAGAACATAAATACTACAACCACCATCCAAAATGAGCAAAAAATGTATTACATAATAATGTTTTGTAAACAGTCATTAAATGTATATATTTTATCGAAGACATTTCTAACTTTAACCATAAAAACTCAAGTAAATTAAATTTGTTCATATGCATAAAATAATACATGTAAAATATGTTTCAAAACTTAAATGGTGTTTTATTTTATAAAAAAAATTTATTTCCTGTATGGAATAGCCACCTAATTAATCGACTATATATTATGACATACGATATTAACATTTAATAAAATGAATTACATTTTCTCTATGTTGATATAAGCTATCCACTAAAAGTAATTATGTATTAATGTCAATTTGAAATAGAAGTGCTGCAGAAAGCTCAACTATAATTTGTTTATTGTCAAAACTAGATTCAGATTCAGTTATAAACATATTCGCTGTGGTGGAACATGGAGTCGCGTAACACACGGTGCGACGCTACCTTGTCCGGCTCGGCACTATTGCCCCACGCTTACATATTGCAACATAGAGACAAGTAAAATTGGTATATATGCAATTCATACAATATATTTAGTTTGTATGTTAGGTATTTACAATATTATTCCCCTTCAACCTACTGGTTCATTCTATTCCAGTTTATTTTTTCATGTTTAGAAGCTGTAATACACAAATCTTATTCTCCCCTTATATCTACGAACTGTAAACTCACTGTCTTCTGACTCACTAATGATCGTATTTTAGTCAATAACAAATTTTGTTCAAACAAACAAACAGCCAGTCTAAATGGTCCAGCCATGTTTAAAAGACTAATAATAATAAATATACACACTAAAAACTACACAAATTACACTACAAATACAAATCAAAAAAAGTCACACCGAAACTGCGACACAGGAAAGATATTTTATAATTTTTCGACCACACTATGAACAAACGACAGTCAACCGTGCAATGCTAGACTCACACTTTAACAGAACAATTCAGATTGCCTAATGACTACGGAAGGCGTCATCAGCGTGCTTACAGCGACTGCCGTAACGACGTAAGGCGTCAACCCACAGCGAATGTGTTAATTTAATTGTTTTTAAGTAATAAACTGATTTGATTTGATTTTTTTGCAATAAAGTTCATTTCTGGCGGCACTACTTAATAACAATACATATATAATCCATTTCTTATACAGATGCCTGATGAGACCAGCGAGGACTTAGTTACAGACACCATAAAAAAAGAAGACAGCCAGATTGAGGCAGAACAAGAACTTCCACAAAATGTAAGCTAATAGTCAAATAATATTTTTGTAAAGGGTAAGATTGAGTAGGTTTGTAATTTTAGCCATTTAACTATTTGGGAATATTCTTATAAAAGACACTTAGTTGGATAATACATGAATACTTTGCATTCTTAAATAATCCAATATTTATTTTTCTTTGGAATAGCAACCTAGTTAATTCACCACAAACAATGAATTGCTATATTTAGAGTATAAATAATATATTAAATTTACTGTATGTAAAGAGAGATATGCACTTTCGGCTAATTGCAATTAAGTATTAATGTCAGTTTAAATAAAAGCGCCGCAGAAGGTTAAATTTTATTTGTAATTTATCAAAACTGCAACCTGACTTAATTGTTAAATTTTTTTATTATAATCGTTTACTCCTGGCCACACCAACAGATAAAGTGACCAGTCAATTTCTCATTATATACAGGTTTTTACAATTTGCAATATTATTTGAAATACTTTGATTATTGTTTATATATTTAATATCAGATGTTTGCCAATTTGTGTGGTAATCTTTAAAGAGCATGATACCCCAAATAATAATTAGCAATGGCAAACCAATAAGGAAGGGTTGCTGTTACTGGGGAGTCATAATTGAGAATCCTAAACTTAAATGTTAGAGTTAAAGGTATATAATAACAATAACAGATAGTTAAGATATAAAGTGAGTGCAGTAATCTAACAGACAAAGCATGTTTAAATCAAAAATGTTATTGCACAATTGTATTAAAACTGAATTGTTTTAAATTGAATATTACTATGTCTGAAATTCTGATGAAATTAATTTAGAAATAAATAACCTATTTCTTATACAGATACCTGATAAGGCCAGTGAGGACATAACCGATGTCACCAACTATATAGATGATTGCCAGGCCGAGGCAGATAAAGAAATTTCACAAGAAGTAAGCCAATTGTCATATAATATTTGTATGGTTATGTAAGATTTAACCTAACGCTTAATTTATAGTTATATTAAAATTATTAGGGAGTGTCCTTTGAGGAGGCATTTAGTTGGAAAAAATATGCATATATTTTGCATAGTAAAATAAAGATAAATAAATGCAACTGTATTTTGTGCAAATTTTTTGTAATATCACTTTATTGAGATGCTTAGGTCAAATCATGTCTATTATATGGTATTTCTTGTTGGCGATTAATAAAAAATATGTAATAGATGAGATAACAGCTATACAAAACCTCTATATTCTTATAATTTTGCATAGAAACTAAAGAGTAAATTCCTTTCCACTATATTCGGAATTAAAATATCTCCTGTCCTAAATCGTTTTATATTTAAGGTATTAAGACTATTTTCATAATAAGTGGAAAGAATGCAACTACTGATTTTTTCATGTGGAGCAATAAATGTTCTAATAGTCTTTTAGGAGTTTCTAAAGTTACAAAATCAATTTGTTGAAGAACAAATTAATACCTAGAACATAAATACTACAACCACCATCCAAAATGAGCAAAAAATGTATTACATAATAATGTTTTGTAAACAGTCATTAAATGTATATATTTTATCGAAGACATTTCTAACTTTAACCATAAAAACTCAAGTAAATTAAATTTGTTCATATGCATAAAATAATACATGTAAAATATGTTTCAAAATTTAAATGGTGTTTAATTTTATAAAAAAAATTTATTTCCCGTATGGAATAGCCACCTACCTAATTAATCGACTTTATATTATGACATACTATATTAACATTTTAAGAAATGTATTATATTTTCTGTATGTTGATATAAGATATCCACTAAAAGTAATTATGTATTAATGTCAATTTGAAATAGAAGTGCTGCAAAATGCTCAACTGTTATTTGTTTACTGTAAAAACTAGATTTAGTTTCAGTTATTTACATATTCGCTGCAGCTAAACATGGAGTCGCGAAACACACGGTGCGACACTGCTTTTTCTGACTCGGCACTATGACCGCACGCTTACATATTGCAACATAGTGACAAGTAAAATTGGTATATATGCAATTCATACAATATTTTTATTTCGTATGTTAGGTATTTACAATATTATTCCCCTTCAACCCACTGGTTCATTCTATTCCATTTTATTTTTTCATGTTTAGAAGCTGTAATACACAAATCTTACTCTCCCCTTATATCTACGAACTGTAAACTCACTGTCTTCTGACTCACTGATGATCATATTTTAGTCAATAACAAATTTTGTTCAAACAAACAAACAGCCAGTCTAAATGGTCCAGCCATGTTTAAAAGACTAATAATAATAAGAATACACACTAAAAACTACACAAATTACACTACAAATACAAAACAAAAAAAGTCACATCGAAACTGCGACACAGCAAAGTTATTTTCAAGTTTTCGACCACGCTATGAACAAACGACAGTCAACCGTGCAATGCTAGACTCACACTTAAACAGAACAATTCAGATTGCCTAATGACTACGCAAGGCGTCATCAGCGTGCTTACAGCGACCGCCGTGATGACGTACGGCGTCACCCGCAGCGAATGTGTTAATTTAATTGCTTTTAAGTAATAAACTGATTTGATTTGATTTTTTTGCAATATAGTTCATTTCTGGCCGCAATACTTAATAACAATACATATATAATCCATTTCTCATACAGATGCCTGATGAGACCAGCGAGGACTTAGTTACAGACACCAACAAAATAGAAGACAGCCAAACCGAGGCAGAACAAGAACTTCCACAAAATGTAAGCTAATAGTCAAATCATATTTTTGTAAAGGGTAAGATTGAGTAGGTTTGTAATTTTAGCCATTTAACTATTTGGGAATATTCCTATGAAAAACACTTAGTTGGATAAAGTTTGTGGCAAATTGTGCAGTGGTATCTTTTTACTGCGTAGACTTTCAAGTTTTTCCAGTACTGAAGTTCTTCTGGCCTGCTATTATGGATGCATATTTCCACATCTTACTTATGGACTTCCAATTTGGGGCTCTGAAAACACCAGGACATTGTACATCTTCCGTTTACAGAAGAAATGTCTGAGGATTGTTTTGGGATTGGCAAGGAATCAATCATGCAGGGGGCTGTTCCGTGCAAACAATTTACTTACATTTCCAAGCCTGTACATACTTGAGACCTTAACCTTTATTAAAAAAAACATGCATATTTTTACCACCGAATCACCTGTACAACTTAATTTCCGAAAATCCAGCCGTCTACCCTTTCCAAAGCACCGAACATCATTTTTTGAGAGCCAGTTATATTATTCTGCAATTAAATTATTTAACAGCCTCCCTCTGGATTTGAGAGCAGTAACCGTAGTTAGTAAGTTTAGGTTAAGACTAAAATGTTTCCTGATTGAAAAGGAATTTTACTCTGTAAGTGAATACTTGATGTCTAAGTATGATAAACATAGCTCTAATTAGGTTTAAGCCCTCACAATTTTAACCTTTGTTTTATTGTATTTATATTGACCATTGTTATGCAATATACTATTGTTAATTGACAAATAAACGATTTGAATTTGATAATATATGAAAACTTTGCATTGTAAAATAATCCAATATTTATTTTTTGTTTGGAATAGCCACCTAATTAATTCACCACAAATAATGAATTGCTATATTTAGAGTATAAATAATGTATTAAATTTACTGTATGTAAAGAGAGATATGCACTTTCGGCTAATTGCAATTAAGTATTAATGTCAGTTTAAATAAAAGCGCCGCAGAAGGTTAAATTTTATATGTAATTTATCAAAACTGCAACCTGACTTAATTGTTAAATTTTTTTATTATAATCGTTTACTCCTGGCCACACCAACAGATAAAGTGACCA
Organism: Stictocephala bisonia; assembly: GCA_035578905.1. Lineage (NCBI taxonomy): Eukaryota > Metazoa > Arthropoda > Insecta > Hemiptera > Membracidae > Stictocephala > Stictocephala bisonia. The sequence continues at coordinate 7,273,505 of JAQJVL010000001.1, forward strand.
GTCAATTTCTCATTATATACAGGTTTTTACAATTTGCAATATTATTTGAAATACTTTGATTATTGTTTATATATTTAATATCAGATGTTTGCCAATTTGTGGGTTAATCTTTAAAGAGCATGATACCCCAAATAATAATTAGCAATGGCAAACCAATAAGGAAGGGTTGCTGTTACTGGGGAGTCATAATTGAGAATTGTACACTTAAATGTTAGAGTTAAAGGTATATAATAACAATAACAGATAGTTAAGATATAAAGTGAGTGCAGTAATCTAACAGACAAAGCATGTTTAAATCAAAAATTTTATTGCACAATTGTATTAAAACTGAATTGTTTTAAATTGAATATTACTATGTCTGAAATTCTGATGAAATTAATTTAGAAATAAATAACCTATTTCTTATACAGATACCTGATAAGGCCAGTGAGGACATAACCGACGTCACCAACTATATAGATGATTGCCAGGCCGAGGCAGATAAAGAAATTTCACAAGAAGTAAGCTAATTGTCATATAATATTTGTATGATTATGTAAGATTAACGTAACGCTTAATTTATAGTTATATTAAAATTATTAGGGAGTGTCCTTTGAGGAGACATTTAGTTGGAAAAAATATGTATATATTTTGCATAGTAAAATAAAGATAAATAAATGCAACTGTATTTTGTGCAAATTTTTTGTAATATCACTTTATTGAGATGCTTAGGTAAAATCATGTCTATTATATGGTATTTCTTGTTGGCGATTAATAAAAAATATGTAATAGATGAGATAACAGCTATACAAAACCTCTATATTCTTATAATTTTGCATAGAAACTAAAGAGTAAATTCCTTTCCACTATATTCGGAATTAAAAATATCTCCTGTCCTAAATCGTTTTATATTTAAGGTATTAAGACTATTTTCATAATAAGTGGAAAGAATGCAACTACTGATTTTTTCATGTGGAGCAATAAATGTTCTAATAGTCTTTTAGGAGTTTCTAAAGTTACAAAATCAATTTGTTGAAGAACAAATTAATACCTAGAACATAAATACTACAACCACCATCCAAAATGAGCAAAAAATGTATTACATAATAATGTTTTGTAAACAGTCATTAAATGTATATATTTTATCGAAGACATTTCTAACTTTAACCATAAAAACTCAAGTAAATTAAATTTGTTCATATGCATAAAATAATACATGTAAAATATGTTTCAAAACTTAAATGGTGTTTAATTTTATAAAAAAAATTTATTTCCTGTATGGAATAGCCACCTAATTAATCGACTATATATTATGACATACTATATTAACATTTAATAAAATGAATTACATTTTCTCTATGTTGATATAAGCTATCCACTAAAAGTAATTATGTATTAATGTCAATTTGAAATAGAAGTGCTGCAAAAAGCTAAACTGTAATTTGTTTATTGTAAAAACTAGATTTAGATTCAGTTATTTACATATTCGCTGCGGCGGTACATGGAGTTGCAAAACACACGGTGCGACACTGCTTTTTCTGACTCGGCACTATTAGCGCACGCTTACATATTGCAACATAGTAACAAGTAAAATTGGTACATATGCAATCCATACAATATTTTTAGTTCGTATGTTAGGTATTTACAATATTATTCACTTTAACCCACTGGTTCATTCTATTCCTGTTTTATTTATTCATGTTTAGAAGCTGTAATACACAAATCTTATTCTCCCCTTATATCTACGAACTGTAAACTCACTGTCTTCTGACTCACTGATGATCATATTTTAGTCAATAACAAATTTTGTTCAAACAAACAAACAGCCAGTCTAAATGATCCAGCCATGTTTAAAAGACTAATAATAATAAGAATACACACTAAAAACTACACAAATTACACTACAAATACAAAACAAAAAAAGTCACATCGAAACTGCGACACAGCAAAGTTATTTTCAAGTTTTCGACCACACTATGAACAAACGACAGTCAACCGTGCAATGCTAGACTCACACTTTAACAGAACAATTCAGATTGCCTAATGACTACGGAAGGCGTCATCAGCGTGCTTACAGCGACTGCCGTAACGACGTAAGGCGTCAACCCACAGCGAATGTGTTAATTTAATTGTTTTTAAGTAATAAACTGATTTGATTTGATTTTTTTGCAATAAAGTTCATTTCTGGCGGCACTACTTAATAACAATACATATATAATCCATTTCTTATACAGATGCCTGATGAGACCAGCGAGGACTTAGTTACAGACACCATAAAAAAAGAAGACAGCCAGATTGAGGCAGAACAAGAACTTCCACAAAATGTAAGCTAATAGTCAAATAATATTTTTGTAAAGGGTAAGATTGAGTAGGTTTGTAATTTTAGCCATTTAACTATTTGGGAATATTCTTATAAAAGACACTTAGTTGGATAATACATGAATACTTTGCATTCTTAAATAATCCAATATTTATTTTTCTTTGGAATAGCAACCTAGTTAATTCACCACAAACAATGAATTGCTATATTTAGAGTATAAATAATATATTAAATTTACTGTATGTAAAGAGAGATATGCACTTTCGGCTAATTGCAATTAAGTATTAATGTCAGTTTAAATAAAAGCGCCGCAGAAGGTTAAATTTTATTTGTAATTTATCAAAACTGCAACCTGACTTAATTGTTAAATTTTTTTATTATAATCGTTTACTCCTGGCCACACCAACAGATAAAGTGACCAGTCAATTTCTCATTATATACAGGTTTTTACAATTTGCAATATTATTTGAAATACTTTGATTATTGTTTATATATTTAATATCAGATGTTTGCCAATTTGTGGGTAATCTTTAAAGAGCATGATACCCCAAATAATAATTAGCAATGGCAAACCAATAAGGAAGGGTTGCTGTTACTGGGGAGTCATAATTGAGAATCCTAAACTTAAATGTTAGAGTTAAAGGTATATAATAACAATAACAGATAGTTAAGATATAAAGTGAGTGCAGTAATCTAACAGACAAAGCATGTTTAAATCAAAAATGTTATTGCACAATTGTATTAAAACTGAATTGTTTTAAATTGAATATTACTATGTCTGAAATTCTGATGAAATTAATTTAGAAATAAATAACCTATTTCTTATACAGATACCTGATAAGGCCAGTGAGGACATAACCGATGTCACCAACTATATAGATGATTGCCAGGCCGAGGCAGATAAAGAAATTTCACAAGAAGTAAGCCAATTGTCATATAATATTTGTATGATTATGTAAGATTTAACCTAACGCTTAATTTATAGTTATATTAAAATTATTAGGGAGTGTCCTTTGAGGAGACATTTAGTTGGAAAAATATGTAAATATTTTGCATAGTAAAATAAAGATAAATAAATGCAACTGTATTTTGTGCAAATTTTTTGTAATATCACTTTATTGAGATGCTTAGGTCAAATCATGTCTATTATATGGTATTTCTTGTTGGCGATTAATAAAAAATATGTAATAGATGAGATAACAGCTATACAAAACCTCTATATTCTTATAATTTTGCATAGAAACTAAAGAGTAAATTCCTTTCCACTATATTCGGAATTAAAATATCTCCTGTCCTAAATCGTTTTATATTTAAGGTATTAAGACTATTTTCATAATAAGTGGTAAGAATGCAACTACTGATTTTTTCATGTGGAGCAATAAATGTTCTAATAGTCTTTTAGGAGTTTCTAAAGTTACAAAATCAATTTGTTGAAGAACAAATTAATACCTAGAACATAAATACTACAACCACCATCCAAAATGAGCAAAAAATGTATTACATAATAATGTTTTGTAAACAGTCATTAAATGTATATATTTTATCGAAGACATTTCTAACTTTAACCATAAAAACTCAAGTAAATTAAATTTGTTCATATGCATAAAATAATACATGTAAAATATGTTTCAAAATTTAAATGGTGTTTAATTTTATAAAAAAAATTTATTTCCCGTATGGAATAGCCACCTACCTAATTAATCGACTTTATATTATGACATACTATATTAACATTTTAAGAAATGTATTATATTTTCTGTATGTTGATATAAGATATCCACTAAAAGTAATTATGTATTAATGTCAATTTGAAATAGAAGTGCTGCAAAATGCTCAACTGTTATTTGTTTACTGTAAAAACTAGATTTAGTTTCAGTTATTTACATATTCGCTGCAGCTAAACATGGAGTCGCGTAACACACGGTGCGACACTGCTTTTTCTGACTCGGCACTATGACCGCACGCTTACATATTGCAACATAGTGAGAAGTAAAATTGGTATATATGCAATTCATACAATATTTTTATTTCGTATGTTAGGTATTTACAATATTATTCCCCTTCAACCCACTGGTTCATTCTATTCCATTTTATTTTTTCATGTTTAGAAGCTGTAATACACAAATCTTACTCTCCCCTTATATCTACGAACTGTAAACTCACTGTCTTCTGACTCACTGATGATCATATTTTAGTCAATAACAAATTTTGTTCAAACAAATAAACAGCCAGTCTAAATGATCCAGCCATGTTTAAAAGACTAATAATAATAAGAATACACACTAAAAACTACACAACTTACACTACAAAACAAAAAATTGTCACTCCAAAACTGCATCACAGCAAAGTTATTTTCAAGTTTTCGACCACGCTATGAACAAACAAAAGTCAACCTTTAATGATAGACTCACGCTTAAACAGAACAATTCAGATTGCCTAATGACTACGCAAGGCGTCATCAGTGTGCTTACAGCGACCGCCGTGATGATGTAAGGCGTCACCCGAAGCGAATGTGTTAATTTAATTGTTTTTAAGTAATAAACTGATTTGATTTGATTTTTTTTGCAATATAGTTCATTTCTGGCCGCACTACTTAATAACAATACATATATAATCCATTTCTTATACAGATGCCTGATGAGACCAGCGAGGACTTAGTTACAGACACCAACAAAATAGAAGACAGCCAGATTGAGGCAGAACAAGAACTTCCACAAAATGTAAGTAAATAGTCAAATCATATTTTTGTAAAGGGTAAGATTGAGTAGGTTTGTAATTTTAGCCATTTAACTATTTGGGAATATTCTTATAAAAGACACTTAGTTGGATAATACATGAATACTTTGCATTCTTAAATAATCCAATATTTATTTTTTGTTTGGAATAGCAACCTAGTTAATTCACCACAAATAATGAATTGCTATATTTAGAGTAAAATAATGTATTAAATTTACTGTATGTAAAGAGAGATATGCACTTTCGGCTAATTGCAATTAAGTATTAATGTCAGTTTAAATAAAAGCGCCGCAGAAGGTTAAATTTTATATGTAATTTATCAAAACTGCAACCTGACTTAATTGTTAAATTTTTTTATTATAATCGTTTACTCCTGGCCACACCAACAGATAAAGTGACCAGTCAATTTCTCTTTATATATAGGTTTTTACAATTTGCAATATTATTTGAAATACTTTGATTACTGTTTATATATTTAATATCAGGTGTTTGCCAATTTGTGTGGTAATCTTTAAAGAGCATGATGCCCCAAATAATAATTAGCAATGGCAAACCAATAAGGAAGGGTTGCTGTTACTGGGGAGTCATAATTGAGAATTGTACACTTAAATGTTAGAGTTAAAGGTATATAATAACAATAACAGATAGTTAAGATATAAAGTGAGTGCAGTAATCTAACAGACAAAGCATGTTTAAATCAAAAATGTTATTGCACAATTGTATTAAAACTGAATTGTTTTAAATTGAATATTACTATGTCTGAAATTTTGATGAAATTAATTTAGAAATAAATAACCTATTTCTTATACATATGCCTGATAAGGCCAGTGAGGACATAATTGACGTCACCACCTATATAGATGATTGCCAGGCCGAGGCAGATAAACAAATTTCACAAGAAGTAAGCTAATTGTCATATAATATTTTTATGATTACGTAAGATTAACGTAATGCTTAATTTATAGTAATACTAAAATATTAGGGGAGTGTTACTTTGAGGAGACATTTAGTTGGAAAAATATGTATATATTTTGCCATAGTAAAAATAAAGATAAATAAAATGCAACTGTATTTTGTGCAAATTTTTTGTAATATCACTTTATTGAGATGCTTAGGTCAAATCATGTCTAGTATATGGTATTTCTTGTTGGGCGATCAATAAAAATATGTAATAGATGAGATAAGAGCTATACAAAATCTCTATATTCTTATAATTGTGCATAGAAACTGAAGAGTTAAATTCCTTTCCACTATATTCGGAATTAAAAATTTCTCCTGTCCTAAATCGTTTTATATTTAAGGTATTAAGACTATTTTCCCTAGTAAAAGGGAAAAAAAATGCAAAAAACTTTATTTTTTCATGTGAACAATAAATGTTTTTAAAAAGTCCCCCTTTTGGGTTGCTAAAGTTAAAAATAAAAATTTTTTGAAGAAAAAATTAATACCTAGAAAATAAATACTACAACCCATCCAAAAAAGAGCAAATAATTTATTATATAATAAAGTTTTTGTAAACATCATTTAAAAGTATATATTTTAAACGAAGACATTTTTCCCAAATTAAACCAAAAAAAACCAAAATGAATTAAATTTGTTTTATATCAAAAAAATAATACTTTTAAAATATGTTTTAAAACAAATGGGGGTTTTTTTTTTTAAAAAAAAAAATTATTTCCCCTATTTTTTAATAGCCAAACCCAAACCCAATTAATCGACTATATATTTGACATACTAAATTAACTTTAAAGAAACATTTAATTCATTTTCTCTATGTTGATATTAAACTAAACCACTAAAAATAATTAGGGTTTTTTTTCAATTTGAAATTTGAAGTGCTGCAGAAAGCTCCCAAAAATAATTTGTTTATTGTCAAAACTAATTCACAAAGTTTATTAAAAAATATTCCCCTGTGGTGGAACATGGGGTAGCGTAACACACTGTGTGACGCTACCCAATTTTCCGGCTCCGGGACTATGGGCCGCACGCTTAACCCTATTGCAACATAGTGACCCCAAATAAAATTGGTATAAAATGCAAATTTAAACATTATAAATTTGTTTTTTATGCTAGGGATTTTTCAATATTATTCCCCTTCAACTTTCGGTTCCCTTCTATTCCAGTTTATTTTTTTCCCTGTTTTTGAAGCGTAAAAACACAAACCTTATTCTCCCCTTAATCACGAACTTTTAAAACCCCACGTCCCTTTTGACTACTTTAAAAGAAATTTTTATCAATAACCCAAATTTTTTATCAAACAAACAAACAGCCCCCCCTAAATTGGGGGCCAGCCAAGTTTAAAAAAAAACTTAAAAAATAATAAAAAAAATACACACTAAAAAAATACACAAATTTCACTACAAATACAAAACAAAAAAAGTCCAAAAACCGAAACTGGGGACACAGGAAAGATATTTTTTTAATTTTTCCCACCACCGCTATGAACAAAACCCACATTTAAACCCCTTTCAATGCTAGACTCACAAATTTAACAAAAAAATTCCCAAATTTCCTAATACTAACCCGGGAAAGGGGTCCCTCACGTGCTTAACAGCGACCCCCCCCTGAAAGAACGTATGGGGTTCCCCCCGCAGCGAATGTTTTTAATTTAATTGCTTTTAAAATTTTAAAATGATTTGATTTGAATTTTTTTTCAATATAATTTCATTTTTCCCCCCGGGCCCCAATACTTTAAAAACCAAAAACATATATAATCCATTTCTCATACAGATGCCTGATGAACCACGAGGACTTATTTACAGACACCCAAAAAAATAAAGACAGCCCCAAAACCCAGGGAGAACAAGAACTTCCACAAAATGTAAGCTAAAGTCAAATCAATTTTTTTAAAAAGGGAAGATTGAGTAGGTTTTTAATTTTAAACCATTTAACTATTTGGGGAATATTCCTAGAAAAACACTTTGTTGGATAAAGTTTGTGGCAAATTGTGCAGTGGTATCTTTTTTCTGCGTTTGACTTTTTAAGTTTTTCCAGTACCCGAATTCCCTTTTGGCCTGCTATTATGGATGCATAATTTCCCCCAACTTACTTATGGAACCCTTTTCCCAAATTTTGGGGGTCTGAAAACACCAGGAACATTGAAAACTTCCGTTTACAGAAGAAATGTCTGAGGATTTTTTTTGGGGTTGGCAAGGAATCAATTTATGCAGGGGGCTGTTCCGTGCAAACAATTTTCTTACATTTCCCAAACCTTTTACATACTTTAGACCTTAACCTTTTTTTAAAAAAAACATCATATTTTTACCACCAATCCCTGTACAACTTAAATTTTCCCAAAATCCAGCCGCTACCCTTTCCCCAAAACCAAACCCAACATCATTTTTTGAGAGCCAGTTATATTTTCTGCAATTTAAATTATTTAAAAAAGCCTCCCTCTGGATTGAGAGCAGTAACCGTAGTTAGTAAGTTTTTGGTTAAGAAATAAAATTTTCCTGATTGAAAAAGGGAAATTTTTTTCTGTTTAAATTTAATACTTGATGTCTAAGTATGAAAAAATACTCTAATTTGGTTTTAAAGGGCCCCCAACAATTTTAACCTTTGTTTTATTGTATTTAAAATTGACCATTGTTAAGCAATATACTATTGTTTTAATTTACAAATTTAAAAGATTTTAATTTGAATTTGAAATATATGAAAACTTTGCATTGTAAAATTTAAACCCAAAATTTTTTTTTTGTTTTTGGAAAAACCACCTAATTAAATTTACCACAAATAATGAATTGCATATTTAGAAATATAAAAAATGTAAATTTAAATTTTTCTGTATGTAAAAGAGATATCACTTTCGGCTTTAAATTTCAATTAAGTATTTTAAAGTCAGTTTAAATTTAAAAACCCCCGCAAAGGTTAAAATTTTTTTATGTAATTTTACAAAACCCCCAACCTGACCCTTTAAATTTTTAAATTTTTTTTTTAAATCGTTTTTCTCCTGGCCACACCCAAAAGATAAAGTTACCAGTTTAAAATTTTTCTTATTACAGGTTTTTAAAAATTTGCAAATTAAAATTTTAAATACTTTGGGTTATTGTTTAAATATTTAATAACCGATTTTGCCAATTTTTTGGGTTTAAACTTTAAAGAGCATGATACCCCCCAAAAAATAATTAAACAAAGGCAAACCAATAAGGAAGGGTTGCCCGTTACTGGGGAGTCATAATTTTAGAATTGTACAAATTAAATGTTTTGAGTTTAAAAGGGATATAATAAAAATAACAGAAAAAAGTTTAAGATAAAAATTTAGGGGCAGTAATCTAACCGAAAAAAGCATTTTTAAATAAAAATGTTATTGCCCAAAAAGTAAAATTTAAAAATTTAATTGTTTTAAATTGAAATTTTTACTATGTCTGGGAAAATTCCCGAGAAATTAATTTTTGGGAAAAAAATAACCTAAAATTCTTATACATATGCCTGATAAGGCCAGTGAGGACATAATTGACGTCACCACCTATATAGATGATTGCCAGGCCGAGGCAGATAAAGAAATTTCACAAGAAGTAAGCTAATTGTCATATAATATTTGTATGATTATGTAAGATTAATGTAACGCTTAATTTATAGTAATACTAAAATTATTAGGGAGTGTACTTTGAGGAGACATTTAGTTGGAAAAATATGTATATATTTTGCATAGTAAAATAAAGATAAATAAATGCAACTGTATTTTGTGCAAATTTTTTGTAATATCACTTTATTGAGATGCTTAGGTCAAATCATGTCTAGTATATGGTATTTCTTGTTGGCGATCAATAAAAATATGTAATAGATGAGATAAGAGCTATACAAAATCTCTATATTCTTATAATTGTGCATAGAAACTGAAGAGTAAATTCCTTTCCACTATATTCGGAATTAAAAATTTCTCCTGTCCTAAATCGTTTTATATTTAAGGTATTAAGACTATTTTCATAATAAGTGGAAAGAATGTAACTACTGATTTTTTCATGTGGAGCAATAAATGTTCTAATAGTCTTTTAGGAGTTTCTAAAGTTACAAAATCAATTTGTTGTAGATCAAATAAATACCTAGAACATAAATACTACAACCACTATCCAAAATGAGCAAAAAATGTATTACATAATAATGTATTGTAAACAGTCATTAAATGTATATATTTTATCGAAGACATTTCTAACTTTAACCATAAAAACTCAAGTAAATTAAATTTGTTCATATGCATAAAATAATACATGTAAAATATGTTTCAAAATTTAAATGGTGTTTAATTTTATAAAAAAAATTATTTCCTGTATGGAATAGCCACCTAATTAATCGACTATATATTATGACATACTATATTATTATATTAAGAAATGTATTATATTTTCTGTATGTTGATATAAGATATCCACTAAAAGTAATTATGTATTAATGTCAATTTGAAATAGAAGTGCTGCAAAAAGCTAAACTGTAATTTGTTTATTGTAAAAACTAGATTTAGATTCAGTTATTTACATATTCGCTGCGGCGGTACATGGAGTTGCAAAACACACGGTGCGACACTGCTTTTTCTGACTCGGCACTATTAGCGCACGCTTACATATTGCAACATAGTAACAAGTAAAATTGGTACATATGCAATCCATACAATATTTTTAGTTCGTATGTTAGGTATTTACAATATTATTCACTTTAACCCACTGGTTCATTCTATTCCTGTTTTATTTATTCATGTTTAGAAGCTGTAATACACAAATCTTATTCTCCCCTTATATATACGAACTGTAAACTCACTGTCTTCTGACTCACTGATGATCATATTTTAGTCAATAACAAATTTTGTTCAAACAAACAAACAGCCAGTCTAAATGATCCAGCCATGTTTAAAAGACTAATAATAATAAGAATACACACTAAAAACTACACAAATTACACTACAAAACAAAAAAATGTCACTCCAAAACTGCATGACAGCAAAGTTATTTTCAATTTTTCGACCACGCTATGAACAAACAACAGTCAACCCTGAAATGCTAGACTCACGCTTAAACAGAACAATTCAGATTGCCTAATGACTACGGAAGGCGTCATCAGTGTGCTTACAGCGACCGCAGTGACGATGTAAGGCGTCTCCCGCAGCGAATGTGTTTATTTAATTGTTTTTAAGTAATAAATTGATTTGATTTGATTTTTTTGCAATATAGTTCACTTCTGGCCGCACTACTAAATAAAGATATATAAATAATCCATTTCTTATACAGATGCCCGATGAGGCCGATGAGGACTTAGTTACGGATACCAACAAAATAGAAGACAGCCAGGCTGAGGCAGAACAAGAACATCCACAAAATGTAAGCTAATAGTCAAATAATAATTTTCTAAAGGGTAAGATTGTGTAGGTTTGTAATTTTAGCCATTTAAAGATTTAGGAATATTCTTATGCAAGACACTTAGTTGGATAATACATGAATACTTTGCATTGTAACATAGTCCAATGTTAATTTTTTGTTTGGAATAGCCACCTAGTTAATACACTACAGATAATGACTTACTAAATTTAGAGTATAAATAATGTATTAAATTTACTGTAAAGAGAGATATGTACTTTTGGCTAATTGCAATTAAGTATTAATGTCAGTTTAAATAAAAGCACTGCAGAAGGCAGAATTTTATATGTAATTTATCAAAACTGCAACCTGACTTAATTGTTTAATTTTTTTATTATAATCGTTTACTCCTGGCCACACCAACAGATAGTGACCAGTCAATTTCTCATTATATACAGGTTTTTACAATTTGCAATATTATTTGAAATACTTTGATTACTGTTTATATATTTAATATCAGGTGTTTGCCAATTTGTGGGGTAATCTTTAAAGAGCATGATACCCCAAATAATAATTAGCAATGGCAAACCAATAAGGAAGGGTTGCTGTTACTGGGGAGTCATAATTGAGAATTCTAAACTTAAATGTTAGAGTTAAAGGTATATAATAACGGATAGTTTATATATAAAGTGAGTGCAGTAATCTAACAGACAAAGCATGTTTAAATCAAAAATTTTATCGCACAATTGTATTAAACCTGAATTGTTTTACATTGAATATTACTATGTCTGAAATTTCGATGAAATTAATTTAGAAATAAATAACCTATTTCTTATACAGATGCCTGATAAGGCCAGTGAGGACATAACTGACGTCACCAACTATATAGATGATTGCCAGGCCCAGGCAGATAAAGAAATTTCACAAGAAGTAAGCTAATTGTCATATAATATTTGTATGATTATGTAAGATTAATGTAACGCTTAATTTATAGTTATATTTAAATTATTAGGGAGTGTCCTTTGAGGAGACATTTAGTTGGAAAAATATGTAAATATTTTGCATAGTAAAATAAAGATAAATAAATGCAACTGTATTTTGTGCAATTTTTTTGCAATATCACTTTATTGAGATGCTTACAATGATGTTTAGGTCAATTCATGTCTAGTATATGGTATTTCTTGATGACGATCAATAAAAAATATGTAATAGACGAGATAAGAGCTATACAAAACTACTATATTCTTATAATTTTGCATAGAAACTAAAGAGTAAATTCCTTTCCGCTATATTCGGAATTAAAAATTTCTCCTGTCCAACATCGTTTTATATTTAAGCTATTAAGACTATTTTCATAGTAAGTGGAAATAATGCAACTACTGATTTTTTCATGTAGAACAATAAATGTTCTAATAGTCTTTTAGGAGTTGCTAAAGTTAGAAAATCAATTTGTTGAAGAACAAATTAATACCTAGAACATAAATACTACAACCACCATCCAAAATGAGCAAATAATGTATTATATAATAAAGTTTTGTAAACAGTCATTAAATGTATATATTTTATCGAAGACATTTCCAACTTAAACCATAAAAACTCAAGTGAATTAAATTTGTTCATATGCATAAAATAATACATGTAAAATATGTTTCAAAACAAATGGTGTTTTATTTTATAAAAAAAATTATTTCCCGTATGGAATAGCCACCTACCTAATTAATCGACTATATATTATGACATACTATATTAACTTTAATGAAACATTTAATTACATTTTCTCTATGTTGATATAAGCTATCCACTAAAAGTAATTATGTATTAATGTCAATTTGAAATAGAAGTGCTGCAGAAAGCTCAACTATAATTTGTTTATTGTCAAAACTAGATTCAGATTCAGTTATAAACATATTCGCTGTGGTGGAACATGGAGTAGCGTAACACACTGTGTGACGCTACCTTGTCCGGCTCGGCACTATGGCCGCACGCTTACATATTGCAACATAGTGACAAGTAAAATTTGGGTTTAAAATATGCAATTCTTTACTTTAATATTTAGTTTTGATTTTGGGTTATTTACAATATTATTCCCCTTCAATTTAAAAGGGTTTTCATTCAAATTCTTTTTTATTTTTTCATTTTTAAAAGCGTAATACACATCCCCTTATTCCCCCCCTTATATCACAACTGTAAACTAAACCTGTTTTCTGACCACTAATGATATTTTTTAGTCAATAAAAAAATTTTGATAAAACAAAAAAAAACAGCCATTCAAAAATGGTCCAGCCATGTTTAAAAGCCCTAATAAAAATAAATATACACACTAAAAACTCCCAAAAAATTAAACACTACAAATAAAAATCAAAAAAAGGTCACATGACCAAACTGCGACTCAGGAAAGATATTTTAAAAATTTTTTCCCACCAGGGGGGGGGGGGGGGGTTTATGAAACAAACGACAGTCAACCGGGGGGCAAAATGTTTTAGACTCCACATTTTTAACAAAAAAAAAATTCAATTCCCCAAATGACTAGGGAAGGCGTCATCACGTGTTTCAGCGACTGCTGTAACGAACCAAAAAGGGGCGTCAACCCCCCAAAGCGAATGGTTTTTTTAAAATTTTTTTTTAAAGTAATAAATTTGTTTTGGATTTGATTTTTTTCCCAATATTATTTTCATTTCGGCGGCACTATTTTAATAACAATACATATATAATCCATTTCTTATCCCGTTTGCCTATGAGACCAGCGAGGACTTAGTTACAGACACCATAAAAAAAGAAGACGCCAGCCCTGGGGGCAGAAAAAAGAATTTCCACAAAATGTAACTAATACAAATCATATTTTTTGAAAAGGGGAAATTTTTTGAGTGGGGTTTGTTTTTTAAAAAAAGGGGCCTTTTAAGGGGGCTCTAAAGGGAAAGAAAAAATAGAATCTTTCACACTAGCGATAGAAGTGGAACTACGTCCATTTAAATTTCCCCCCGGGAAACGAAGGGGAAAATATTCCCAAGAATCTTTTCCCTGATAGTAGGTTTTTCGAGTATTTTCAACCGGAAAACCCCATTCCCCCTTTCCTCCAGTCTGCCGTCTCCCAGGTGGTTTACCCCGACCCCCTCTGTCTGAATGTATTTGGGGCGAAAGGCCAAAACTTTTTTCAACAATTGTCAATTTTCCAGTCATCCCTTTTTGGGGGCGGGCTGTATTTTATTTTAAAATTTTTTTATGGGCCCTTTTGTTTTTTAAAAAAAAATAAAATATTTGTTCAGAAAATAGACTTTTTACAGCGAAATCAAGTTTTTTCACTGATCAAATAGGGGGTCTAAATAAAATATTGAATTTTTTACTTTAAACCTTTTCCAAAATCATAATTCTTGTTCGTGTTTAATTTTTTTTAAATTTTTTTTTTCCCATAATCCCTTTTCCTTTTTGGCCACACTAACAAAAAAAATGACCAGCAAATTTCTCTTTATAAAACAGTTTTTTACAATTTCAATATTATTTGAAATACTTTGATTATTGTTTTAAAAAATTTTTAAAATCAGGGGTTTGCCCAAAATTTGTGAGGGGAATCTTTTAAAACAAAAAAAGCCCCAAAAAATAATTAGCATGGGAAAACCCAAAAAGGAAGGGTTTTCTGTACTGGGGAGGGCATAATTGAGAATTCTAAACAAAAAAGTTTAAAAGTTAAAAGTATATAATAACAGAATTTGAGGTTTGATATAAATGAGTGCAGAAAACTAACAGACCCCAAAACAAAGTTTTAAAACAAAAATTTTTTTTGCCCCAAAAGTAAATTAAAAATGAAAATTTTTTAAAATTTAATATTACTATGTTCCGAAATTTTGATGAAATTTAATTTAGAAAAATAACCTCTTTCTTAAAACAATGCCTTTAAAAGGGCCCGTTTAGACATAATTGAAAGTCACCAACCCCATATAGATGATTGCCAGGGGCCCAGGCAGATAAAAAATTTTTACAAAAGAAACAAAAAGTCATATAATATTTTTATGAAAATTTTTTAAGATTAACGTAACGTTTATTTTAGTTATATTAAAATTAAAAGGGGGCACTCGAGGTTCCCACAAGGGAAAACCCGTGTTTAAACCCACAAACCCCAAAAGGGGCCCTAAAACTGGCACTCGAGGGTCACCTGCCCACCCTCAGGTAGCCCCGGGGAAGGGGTTTCAGGGGTTTTAAAACCGCGCTCTCTCTCTGGTCCATATATATATATAAAATATATACAAAAAAAGGAAAACCCATGTTAAATAGGATAAATTCCCAAAAACCATTGAAATTTAATCAACTAGTGTAATTAAAAAAAAAACTTTTTACAAATTAAAAAAGGAAAACAATATTTTTTCCCGGGAAAAAACCAAAAATTTTTTTTTTCAATAAAAAATAGTAGAACTAAATTTTTTCTGGACACTCCGATCTGCTTTTTATAGCTAAATAGATTTATTAATTTGCTAACCTAAACCAAAAAACCCAAACCTTTTTTTAACAACCTAACAACCAAATTTTTTAAACATTTGAAAGCCTTTAAAAAATTTTTAAATTTTAAAAAATTTCTTTGTTTTAAATTTTAAAAAAGACGAAAACCGAAGCGAAACCCCTAAAATTTATATCAAAATTTTAATTAAAATAATATTTAAAATCTTTCCCCGATTTTCCCTTTTCCAAGGGGGAAAGCAATTATTTTTTCTTCGACAACCGTTCTTTTTACCCAAATTTCTTTTCAAAGATTTTAGGTTTTTACGATAAATATTTCACATATTTTAGAAGTGATAAAAATTTTAAAATGATTCAATTAGGCATACACAAATTTCTAAAATATGACGATTTTTTTTAAAAATGACTGTTTTTAAAAAAAACCCAAAAATTTTAAAAAAGAGAAAACCCGCTGTGGCAAAATATCAATTTCGAACATATAACTTTAGAAATTTTAAAAGCAATTTGGGCTCACCTGCCTGACAGTATTTGGCCTCAAAACATGTATGTTTTGGGGGAGTTTAAATTTTCTTAGTCTACCCCGTTTGAAACCCCAGCAATTCACACAGAACTTTGGTATCAGTTTTTTATTTGAGTAGAGGGAGTTTGTAGTACCAGGGCAAACAGTTTTTTTACGCTCCAACCGGGAAAAAAAAAGGGGGCTACTAAATTTTTTGAACTTCTAATTAAAGCTTTCTGTAAAATCACGGGTTTTGACAAAATTTGACTCCTTTTAAAAAGTTTTTAAATTGGGTTTTTAAAACCCAAAACTTAAATTTTACCCCCCAAAAATTGAAGAGTTTTTATAAAAAAGTGGGGTAGGTTTCCTTAAAAAAACTGAGGACCAACCCATAAAAAAAAGTATTTTACTAAATAGCTGTAACAAGTTTTAGCACCCTAACAAAATTTGCTTTAAAGTGGTTTTTTATTTAATTTAAAATGCCCAAAAATTTTAAAAAAAACCAAAGTATTTTTTAAAAGTCAATTTAAGAATAAAAAAAAAATAATGCCCAAATGAACCAAACAAAAAAATTTTGATGTTAAAGTAAATTTAAAATATCCAACCCGTCAATTAAACTGTAGTTTGATTAATATTTATTTAAAAGGTTTTTTACAATTATTTTTTAAATAAATAACAAATCATTTAACATATTAATTTGTACAAAGGGATGTAATACTGGGACACATACAATAAAAGTTTTTTTTTACTAAAAACAAATTTCCCAAAAAAATAAATAAAAAAGCATGACAATTGAAGTAAAACTATAACAACAAATTCTTAAAAGGGAACTAATTAAATCAAAACTACAGTAATAAAAAAAAAATTGCATTGTTTAAAATACACAGAACATAGTTTTTCTGAAGAAAAAACTAAAAACATAGTTTTACTAAAATACAACTATAATAATTTCAACAAACATAAATTTAAAAAAAGTAACCCCCAAATAAATTTTTTTTAAACACCATATAAAAAACAGTGACAAGGGGAAATAGTAACTCACACCATCTAATTTGTTTCCCATGTGTAGGTTTTTTTTAAAAGTTTTAATTTTTTGTAGTATTTTAAAAAAAAATTTCCCAATATGGAAAAGTTTTTTAAATTTCAAAAATAATATAAAAATGCATAGCAAAAAAAAAATAAATAACAACTGTGTACAACAATTTTACAAAACCAAATAATTTTTCTAAAACTAAACGGGGGGAAACTTGGGTTTAAAACCCTGTAATTAATTTGGGAAAAGAAAAATATGATACCCTGAACGTAGTACATCTTTTTAAAAAGGGGCAAACATATTAAAAAAATTTTTTTATAAAAAGTTCACAAATTACCAAAAAAAAACATTTTTTTTACTTTTTTAAAAAATTGTTTTTTTTTGGTAGTTTTGAAAATATATAAAAAAAAAAGAAGTAATTTTACTTAATTTCAAATTAACAAATATTCCCAAAATAAATTAAATAATAAATATTTCTCACCCTAAAAAACAAAATGGCCTTTTTAAAAATTTTCACCCAAATTTTTCTAAAAAACAATAAAAATTTAACCCGTACATCATAATCCCAAATTTTTTAACAGGTTCAAATAGGCTTTCCCGGGTTAAAATATCATTTTTCCCAAATTGGGTTAATTTTAACCAACACAAATGACATGGGGCAACATAAATTTTAGATTACATAAGATTTTTCTTGTTTGGGTTAAACAAATTTTTAAAAATAGTGAAAAATTCGTACAGTTTAAAATTTCCCCGACCTTCAATAATAAAAAATAAGTATATTTTATATATATATATATAATATATATATATATATATATATATAAATTTTAAATGATTCGTAGTTAAATAACATGATTTAATGTCATAAATAAATAAATGTTTTATTTCATGAAACAATATACAAATATTGCATAGAAATCGTCAAGTTTGTAAACAAATTAATTAAGTTATATATATAAAAAAAATTCACTCAATACATAGTCACATTCATACTTACAATAGTCAAATCATTCATTCGTTTGAACTAATCTACTCCAGCACCTACGTCAGTCAGCCAATCACTAGGTCTCCCATTGGTGTGCCAAAAACTCATCTGTGCTGTAAAACGCTTCCGATATCAAGGCAGCTTTCAGACGAGTTTTGAACGCCTTCAGCGTCGGGGCACTTTTAATTGCGTTCGGTAATTTGTTGACAAAACGAGCAACCGCGTGTGAGAGCAAGCGCTCGTAAGCTACCGTCCTGTGTCTTCCAGTTCGGTAGTTGTCCCTGCCTCTAGTTTCATAAGAGTGTATTTCTCTACCTCTTATGGGATCGCATTTTAATTTAAAGAATACGCACGTTTCTAAAATATACAGGCAGGGTAATGTCAACATTTTTAGGTTTTTAAATGATGGCTTGCACGACTCTCTCCACTGCAGACTCTCTCCACTGCAGTCTCTCCATCACCAATGTACGTATTTGGGTGGGCGGGTGGGCCATCACCACTGTACGTATTTTGGGTGGTGGGTGGGCCATCACCAATGTACGTATTTGGGTGGGCCATCACCACTGTACGTATTTATGGGGGCGGGTGGGCATTTTACTGCAGTGGAGAGAGTCGTGCAAGCCATCATTTAAAAACCTAAAAATGTTGACATTACCCTGCCTGTATCATTACCACTGTACGTGTATGGCTGGGCGGGTTCATCAATAGTACTGTTCGTGCAGGGGTGGGCGGGTGGATCAATAGCACTGTACGTGTAGGAGCGGGCTATGTGTGTGTGTGTGTGAAGTCAAAAATTTCTAAAAAGTCAAACATTTCTAACCCCACCCGCCCACACCATAAACGTACGGTGGTACTAACTCACCCGCCCAGCCATACACGTATAGTGGTACTAACCCACCACCCCACCCATACACGTACAGTGGTACTAACCCACCCGCCCAGCCATACACGTACAGTGGTACTAACCCACCCGCCCACCTATACACGTATGGTGGTACTAACCCAACTGCCCACCCATACACGTACGGTCGTATATACGTGTTTTTTTTTTGCAGAATGGACAGTCTGGAAAAGATAACATTTACGCAACCACCCCACAGTGCCAGTCCGTATGACAAGTGAGGGTAGATTACTCCATAATATGCCGTCAACAGTATCTGGATCGGGCAATATTTAGAAAGCTGCCTCAAAACATAAATGCCTGAGGATACTTTGGAGCATATACTGTCTACATGGCAATCCCAAGTCAACCCCTGATCAAGGTGTATTCCGAGGAATTTTGCCGAGTAGACTTCTTCGATCTCAGTCTCGCCCACCATTACTGTTGGATTATGATCTGAGTCGCTTTGGCGCAGAAGGAACTGCATGAATGACGTTTTTGTCGCATTTGTTTTGAGATTGAGCTTGTTAAAATATTGAATTGAATTGTTAAGCTCAATGAACGTTACCTGTTCCAGTTCTTCACTTGAGTTTGAGTTAAAACAGAGAGTCGTGTCATCAGCATATTGGACGATAATAGTTTGTTAAATAACAATATCAAATCTACAATAATATCTACAAAACATATGCTGTCATGGTGTCCAGCTTCGACTGTCACATATTTTAGATTTTAGAGAATTGTTTGTCTCTCTACATATAGCTGGGTTGGAATTACTCACCCACTCACTGACATAAATGTTGAGGCACTTCCCGGCGTACTACCCCCATACAGTGTATACTAAAATTGAATCTCTCGGTCAGAAACATTCAGGAAAATTCACAAAAATGTACTTTTTTCACTCAATTCAAATATATAAAAAAATTACACATTTTACCCAACAATAATCAAATACAATATTTGTAGACAACATTGTGCAAAAATTCAATGATATGCTAGTTTAAAAGGTCGGGCGATAAACAACATAGAAAACTTATTTTTTTAACTGAAAGGATACTCATCTGGGTACACATTATGCTTTATGAAATGTGTTTTTCTAAAATCAACTTTCACTCCAAATTTCAGTATTGTATGTCAAACGATTTTTGAGATTTTAAATGTCTGTATAAAAACACATACAGACAGAAAACGGTTCGAAAAAAGACACACGTTATACGGTATTATTTGCTTGTGTTACCCCAACAAACAATCCTCTAAAATATGTGACAGTCGAAGCTGGACATCCTGTATAGTAATCCGATTTAGAGTCTCTATTTTGCATCCACACACTTACGTTTTTTTATCAAATTTAAAATGTAATCTGGGTCCCTTATTGACATTTGCCTCGGATTCCTGAAGTCTTCATGTGTTCATACATGTATCACCATCTTTTAGACTATCTTATTTACTTTGCATAGTAAACTATGCAGTTGGGAAGAAAGCTTGGTGGGTCTAACAGACTACCTCTCATGTCCATAACTCTTTATAGGGAAGACTATTATTATTATTAATTTTCATCCACATGTATAAGAATGGAAACATTGAACAGAGGGTAAGCTATCCTTTCTTTTTTATTTTAAAAAGAAATGAAAAATTTAAATTACTTTTTAAATAAAATATTAAAATTACTGTTTTCCCTACCAATACAATTTGTAATTTTTTTTACTTTATTGAATAAGGCGGAAAATTAAAATTTCAATTAAAAAAGGGTTTTACATTTTCAAAAAGGAAGTAACTTTGTGAATATTGAAATATATGAAAAATTTAATGTCCTTACAACGCCAGACATGGGAACTGTTTTTTATCCGTTTGCCCCTTTTTGGGGGCCCAGCTGGCATCCGCAAGACATTTAAACAAGGAAAACGCCGTTTTTTATCAAAATCGCCCCTTTTCTCTCTTCCCCACCCGAACTCCTCATTGCAGCCTCCTGCATCCCCTTTCAACGCTGCCTGCGGGGCCCATCCCTTCAGAAACAAACCCCCCGGGTTTCCCGGCGTATTTTGGGATTATCTTCTCCCAGCTGATACCCATGGCCCCCTAGAAGTTCTTAAAGACCCCGTAAACCCCACGCCGATACTCTTTAATTTTCCCCGCCACTGCAACCAGTTTTTTACCCCCTTTTTTGGTCTTTTACATTTTTTCCCTTTTTTCCGTTTAACGCCCAAACTTTTTCCCCCACACTGCCAAAAATATTACATAAAAATTTTTAAAAACCCGGACCTAAAAACCTAAAATGAATTTCTGTAAAAAAAAAACCATGTTGGGGCAAATTACAATCAAAACCCCCAAATTTTAAAAAAACCCTTTGGGTTTTTCTTTAAAAAAAATTAATGCAAAATTCGCCCCGTCCATGAAAAATTTGTTACTCTTTCCAATCATACGAAGTATTTGGGGTTCATTCTAGGTAGAAATGAAAAAGGTTTTTTCCCCCACCAAGAAACTCACCAACTTCTTTCCTTTTTAAAACCTATAAGCGGTTCACTAACAAATGTTTCAGTATTTGAAAACAGCGGCGGGGAAATTAAATTTTTTCCCTTTTTTTTCAGCGTTGTATTCCGGGAATTTTTCCCCGTAATATTCCCCCTTTCCCAGTCAGAAAGTCACCCCCCCTATTTTTTTTTTTTTAAAAGCTTTTAAAAACCGCTTATTTTGAGTTTTTAAACCCAAAAAAAAAAAAAAAAAAAAAACCCCAAAAAAAATTTTTTTTAAAAAAAAGAGTAAAAACACCCTTAAAATTTTATTTATAACATTACTAAAAAACCCAAAATAACCTCTATTTTTCCTTTCCCCACTTCACTAAAATATAAAATTTATTTAAAAAAAAATTTATTTACAAAAAATTCAAAAAATTAAGTCCACAATGTGGCCACAAAAGAATCCACGATTTGAATGAAAAAATATCAAAAATTTCATTTCAAAACTATACAGAGCTTTATGTAGTGTTATTATTATAAAATTTAAAACATTTTTTAAACCAAAACCCTAATCCCCTTTCCTTTCCCCAAACCGGAAAAACAAGGGGAAAATAAACAAATGAACACCCCGGGGTTTGCAGTGGGAACCTTTTCCCTCCCTTTAAGGCGGGGGAAAGGGAAAAAGTCGTTTAACCCGTATGTTTTTTCCCCACACCCCTACCCAACCCCCATGCCTAAAAGTTTAAAAAAAGTTTCCCCCCCCCCCGCTATTTTTTTCCCCCGCTCTTTTTTTGGTTTTTTACCTTGCTGCCCTTTTTGAAAATATTTTTTCCTTTTGGTTTGCAATTTTTTTTTGGTTTAAAATTTTTTTTTTTCAAATGCCCTTTTGTTTTTTTTTATTATCCACCAGTTTAAAAAAAATTACGAGAAAAATTTATTTACCTATATTTAGATTAACCTTAAACAAAATAAATATGAATGCCTTTTTTACTTTTTTTAAACAACCCATGAATTATTAAACAAAAGGGTTAAATTTTTAGTTATTTGTAAATTTCCCTTCTTTTTTATTTTTTTTAAAAAATTTTTGTATTATTAATGCGTACAGGGATTAAAAGTATCTGGCACGCAAACAGTAATATTGTGCACTGCCCATAAACGAAAAAAAACCCGTTTGTTAGGCTAAAAATTTTGTTGTTAGATTTTTTTAAACCATTAAGGGAAAGGGCACGTTCTAGTATTACTTATAAACAAAAATTACCCTTGAGTAAAAAAAAAAGGGAAAATCATTTAAACCCGGGAAAATTTAAAAACAGCAGTTCTTTAAAAATAAAAACCTCATATAAATCTTACAATGCATCAATCAAGTTAATTGAACGAAGAAAAAATTTGTAAAAATGAAGTAGAAAAATTCTTTTTCCGCCGACCTAGCGATTTTTGGGGTTTTTTCCCCCGCCACTTAAAATCTCACAAATTCACCCCTTTTTTTGGGGAAAATAAATTGCCATGCGGGGGCTTTTTTGGGGCCCCCTTTTTTTGTGGCAAAAAAACCTTTGAAGTTTACCCAATCAAAAACCCAAAACAAAATTGAAAAAAAAGATAAAAATTTCCCTGACTAAAAAAACGCTTTTTAAAATTTGATAACTGCTTATTTTTTTTTTTGGAAACTATTTTTAAAATTTTGGGGTCCCTTCAATAACAAAAAAATAAAAATTTAAAAGGAAAATTTCCCGAAAATTAAAAAAAAGCGTTTTGGGGGAAAAAAAGGTCTTTATCTTTAAATAGATTTTTTAAAATTTTAAAATTTTTAAACGAACTGTAAATAAAGGATATCTTGGACCCCAAAGCGGGTTTTTTTAGCTTTTTCGCGGGGGGTTTAGGCCCTCTTAAACTTTTTTGGGAATTTCTTTTAAAAGACATTTAAAAGTTGGATAATAAAATGAATACTTTGCATTGTTAAATAATCCAATATTTATTTTTTTTTTGGGAAAATAGAAAAACCTAGTTAATTCACCCAAATAATGAAATTGCTATTTTTAATATTTTAAAAATTTTCGGTTTGGAATACCCAAATTTTTTTTGGGCAAATTTTTAATTAAATATTAATTCATTTAAAAAAAAAGGGAAATTTAATTTTTTTTTGTTTATAAAACCTAACCCATTTAATTTTTAAATTTTTTATTAAATTTTTATTTGGGAAAAAAAAAAAGTGCCAGAAACCTAAATTAAAAAATTTTTTTATTTAAAATCAATTTAAATTTAATTTTTAAAACTTAATTTGTTTTAAAAAAAAAGGGGATTTTTGCCAAAGGTGGAAATTTTTTTTGAGGAAATGTACCCCCAAATAAAAATTGGCAAATGGAAAAATAAAAGGTTTTTAGGGGATTCATAAATTTTTTTTTTAAAATTTGGGAAATTTTAAAAGGAAAATTTAAAAACAAAAAAATTTTAAAGGGGTTTTCTTTCTTTTCTTTTACCCATGTTTAAAAAATCAAAATTTTTTTCCCCCCTTTATTCGAATTTTTTAATTTTTAAATTTTTTATGTCAAAATTTGATGAAAAAATTTTAGAAATAAAAAATTTTTTAAACCAAAAATAAAAACAGCCCAACTAAATGTTTTCCCGGGGCCAAAAGGGTTTAAAAGAAATTTTAAAAGAAAAACAAATTTTAATAAAAATTTTTAAATTAAATTAAATTTAAACAATTAATTTTTTATTTTAAAATTAAGGGGTTTTACGGGGAAAATTTAAATTTTTAGTTTTGCCAAGCAATAAAAAAAAAATCAACTGTAATTTTGTCCATTTTTAAAAAAGAACAACAGTTTCCCTTATTAATTTCCAGGCTTTTCTTGGTTTTTCGGGCGACTTTGAAAAATTGAGTAAGGCTTTAAAACCCAAAGCAAAAAATTGTTAAATTTTTTTTAATTAAAAAATTTTTTGAAATTTTTTTTTAATTTTAAGCTTTTCTGGGAAAAATAACAATTAAATTTTTTTTCCCTTTTTCCTAAAGTTCCAAAATAGCCCAAGGGGGACCTTGGGTTTAAAAAACCTTTTTAAAAAAAAAAACCAAGAACAAAAACAAAAACCCCACCAAAATGAAAAAAAAATTTTTCTAAATAAAATTTTTTGAAAAATTTTTAAAAAAGGGGTTTTTTTAAAATTTTAAACCAAATTAAAAAAACTAATTTTCAATTTTCTTAAAAAAATTAAAATTATGTTAAAAACCCCAAAAATTTTTTATTTTTAAAAAAAATTTTATTTTTTTTGGGAAATAGAAACCAAATTAAATTCCCCAAAAATTTAATGAATTTAAAAATTTTAATAAAATTTAAATTCCCTTTTTCTTTTGTAAAGGTATCCATTTTGGTTAATTAATTTTTTAAATTAAAATTTAAATAAATGCGCAAAAAAAGGGTTTTAAAATTTTTTTTTGAAAAATTTAAAATTCAAAAACCCAATTCCTGTTTAAAGGGGGTTAAATTTTTTTTAATTCCCCCCTTTTACCCCGGCCACAAAAACCGAAAAAAAGTTAACCATATTCCTTTTTTTTAAAAGGTTTTTAAAATTTCAATATTTTTTGGGAAAAAAATTTGTTTTTTTTTAAAATTTAAAAATTTAAAAAAAATAGTTTTTATTAATTTTTAATTTTTTTCTTTTTGGAACAATAAAAAAAAGTTAACAAGTTAAACTCACTTTTCCCAATTTTTTTTAAATAAAAAGGAAAACCAAAAAAACCCCATCTAAATTAATTTTCTTAAAATAAAAAAACCCCAAAAAAACCAAAAAATTAAAAACCTTTTAACAAATCGGGTAATAAAAAGAAATTAAAAAATTATTTAGCTTTTTAAAGTTTTAAAAAAAATAACCTTTGTCCAAACATTTTAAAACAAAAAATTCCAAATTTTTGTAATGTAAGAATTATTTTAAAAACCGGTATATTGGTTTAACCCCTTAAAAATTTTTAATTTTAATTGTTTTTAATAAAAAAACCTTTTTAAATTTTTTTTTTTGCAAAGGGTTTTTTTCCGGGCCGCATTTTTTAAAAAAAAAATTAAACCTTTTTAAAGATTAAGGAGCCAAAAAAACCTTCGTTTTACCCCCCTTTTAAAAAAAAAAGAAAATGAGGAAACAAAATTTTGAAAGGGAAGGGGTTCAACCCCATAATTTTTGGGGTAAGTTATTTTTTTTTAAATTTTAAAAAAATTGGGTTTTCTTTAAAAAGAAAAAATTGGGAAAAACAGGAATTTTGATTGAAAAAAATTTTTAAATTTTTTTTTAAAACCGCAAAAAAAAATGAAAGTAAAGAAATAAAAATTTTTAAATTTTAATTATAAAGAGGATTTTACTTCCCCCAAAGGGGGTTAAGTTTTAATTAGTTTAAAATAAAGGGGGAAAAGGTTTAAATTTTTTGTAATTTCCGGGCGGGGAATGAAGTTTTTTTAAAAATTTTTTATCCTTTCCAAAAACCCACCCAAATAAAGTCCCCATTTTTTTTATTTATAATTTGTTTTTTTTGGGCTTTTTTTAAAAATTTGTTTTTGATTTTTTGTTTTATATATTTAATTAAGTGTTTCCAATTTGGGGGGGAAATTTTTTAAAAGAGCTTTGGTTTTCCCCAAATAATAATTACAATGGCAAACCAAAAAGGGGGGGGGTTTTGTTCCCGGGGGGATTCAAATTGGAATTTAAACTTTTTTTGTTGATTTTAAAGGTTTTAAAATAAAAAACAGTTTATTTTAAGTTATAAAGGGGAATCCCAGTAACCAAACAGAAAAAGCATGTTTAAATAAAAAAATTTTTATTGCACAATTGTATTAAACTGAATTTTTTTTAAATTGAATTTTACTATGTTTTGAAATTCTGATAAATTAATTTTGAAAAAAAATTAACCTATTTCTTAAAGATCCCCTTGTTTGGGCCAAAGTGAGGCAAAAATGACGTCACCCCCTAATAGATGATTGCCAGGCCCCGAGGCAGAAAAAGAAATTTCCAAGAAGTAAGCAAATTTGGGTTCATTTAAAAATTTTTTATGATTTTTGTAAGTTTTAAGTAACGCTTAATTTTTAGTTTTTAAAAAAATTTAAAATTAGGGAGTGTCCTTTGAAAAAAAACCCATTTAGTTAAAAAAATTTTGTTTATTTTTTGCTAGTAAAATAAAGAAAAATTAAATGCAACGGGTTTTTTGTGCAAATTTTTGTAATATCACTTTTTTGGGAGAGGTTTTCAAAATTTCTAGGCCCAATTTTATGTTGGAAATTTTTGGTATTTCTTGTTGGCAATCAAAAAAAAATTATTTTAATAGAGGGAAAAGAGCATAAAAAACCTTTTATTCTTATAATTTTGCATAGAAAATTAAAGATTTTTTCCCTTTTTCACAAAATTTTTAAAATTTTAAAAATTTTTTTCCGGGTTAAAAAATCGTTTTTTTTTTTTGGTATTAAGACTATTTTCATAAAAGGGAAAGAATGCAACTACTAAATTTTTTCTTTAGAACAAAAAATTTGTTCTAAAAATTTTTAAAGGAGTTGTGGGAGTTAAAAATCAATTTTTTTTTAAAGAAAAATTAATACCAAAAAAATTTAAAATACTACAACCACCATCCAAAATGGAAAAAAAATTGGTATTACATAATAAAGTTTTGAAAACGCATTAAATGTAATATTTTTCGAAGAATTTTTCTAACTTAACCCATAAAAATTTAAAGTAATTTTTAAATTTTTCTTTTTTTTAAAATAAAAACATGAAAAATTATGTTTAAAAAATTTAAAAAGGTGTTTTTATTTTATAAAAAAATTTTTTTTCCTGTATGGAATGGGCCACCAAATTTTAATCGACTTTTTTATTATGAAATACATTTTAACATTTTAAAAAAAAGTTTTAAATTTTGTTTATTTTTGATTTTAAGTATCCCTAAAAGTAATTATGTTTTAATGTAAATTTTAAAATTAGAATGCTGCAAAAAGCTCAACTTTAAAATTTTGTTTATTGTAAAAACTAATTTAGTTTCAGTTTAAAACATATTGCTGGGGGCCCTGGGGGCCCGCGAAAACACTTTGCGCCCTTTTTATTTTTTTCCGGCCCCGGCACTTTCCGGGCCCGGTTAAACAAAATTGGGCAAAATAGTGACAAGAAAAATTTGGTTTATTTGCAATTAATAAAATATTTTTATTTCGTTTGTTAGGTATTAAAATATTATTTCCCCTTCCCCCCACTGGTTCATTCTTTTCCAGTTTTTTTTTTCTTTTTTAAAGAAGCGGAATACAAAAAATTTAAACCTCCCCTTATATTTTTAAAAACGGGAAAACTCCTGTCTTCTGCTCACTAATGTTCGTTTTTTTGTCAAAAAAACAAATTTTTGTTAAAACAAACAAACGCCAGCCCTAAATGGTCCACCCATGTTTAAAAGACTAAAAAAAAAATAAAATACCACAAAAAAAACAAAAAATTTTCCTCAAAACAAAAAAAGTACTCAAAACTGTTACACGGGCAAAGTTATTTTCTTTTTTTTGCCCCAAGCTATGAAACAAACAACAGTAAAACCCCTGAATAAAAGACTCACCCTTAAAAAACTTTCAGATTCCCTTTAATGACAAGGGAAGGGCGTCTTTCGGGTGTTTTTCCCAAGGACCGGGGTAAATGAGTAGGGTTGGTAAACCCGCGGCCCGAATGTTTTAAAATTTAAAATTTTTTTTTTAATTAATAAAAACTGTTTTTTGATTTGATTTTTTTCCCA
Organism: Stictocephala bisonia; assembly: GCA_035578905.1. Classification (NCBI taxonomy): domain Eukaryota; kingdom Metazoa; phylum Arthropoda; class Insecta; order Hemiptera; family Membracidae; genus Stictocephala; species Stictocephala bisonia. The sequence goes on from JAQJVL010000001.1 coordinate 7,301,844, forward strand.
ATTTATAGTTCATTTTTTGGCCGCACTACTTAATAAACAATACTTTATAATCCATTTCTTATAAAATCCCTGATGAGCCCAAAGCGAGGACTTATTTTCAGAACCAAAAAAAAAGAAGACAGCCAGACGGGGCAAAAACAAGAACTTCCAAAAAATTGTAAGCTAATATTTCAAAATTCATTTTTTTTTGAAAAAGGGGAAAGGTTTAAAGTAGGTTTGAAATTTTTTAAGCCTTTTAAACTATTTGGGAAAAATTCTTATAAAAAAAACACAGTTTTTTTTAATCATGAATACTTTGCTTTTTTTTAAAATAACCCAAATTATTTTTTTTTTTTTTGGAAATAGCAACCTATTTAAATTTCACCACAAATAATGAATTCTTTTTAAAAAAAGTATAAATAATTATTAATTTACTTTATGTAAAGGAGATTTTGAACTTTTTTCGGTTTAATTGGGCAATTAATTTTTTTTTTTCAGTTTAAAAAAAAAGGCCCCGCAGAAGGAAAAATTTTTTTAAATGAAATTTTAACCCAAAATCCCAACCTTGCTTAATTTTTAAAAATTTTTTTTATTTTTAATCTTTTTCCCCCTTTGGCCCCCAAACAGAAAAATTGACCAGCAATTTCTTTTTTTAAATATACGGGTTTTTTTAAAAATTTGAAATTTTATTTGAAATACTTTATTTTTTGTTTATATATTTAATTTCAGGTTTTTTTGGCCAATTTGGGGGGAAATTCTTTTAAAAAAGATCCCCCCCAAAATTAATTTTGGAAAAACCCCCCCAATTTTGGGGGAAGGGGCCCCGTTACGGGGTTAATTGAAATTTAAAAACTTAAATTTTAATTAAAAAAATTTTTAAAAGGGAAAAAGGTTTTTTTATTATGGTTTTGAATTTTTCTCTAACGAAATTTTTAAAATAAAACATTTTTTGTTTGATTTCCCTTTTTTTAAAATTGAATTTTAACTTTGCAAAAATTTTGGGGGAAATTTTTTAAATGTTTAAATTTTTTTTTTAAAGGTGCCTTTTAAGGGTTGGGGAATTTAACTATTTTTTAAATTTATAGGGGTGTTTCCGGCGTAAAGTAAAAAAATTTCCAAATTAAGAGCAAATTGTCATTTTTCATTTTTGCTAAAATTTTAAAATTAAGTTAATTTTATTTGTTTTTAAAAATTTTTGGGGGTTTTTTAAATTTTTAGGGGAAAAATAAAAATATTTTTTTAAAAAAAAAAATTAAAAAATTAAAGTATTTTTTTCCCAATTTTTTTTGTTTTTTTTTTGGGGTGTTTACTTTTGAGATTAGGCCAACATTCTTGAAATTTTTTTAAATTGTTTTCGTTGTTAAAAAAATTTAGAGGGTAAAGGTCATTAAAAAACCAAATTTTTTTAAATTTTTTGAAAAATTTTTAAAGGAAATTTTTTCCCAACTTATTGGAAAAATTTTATATTCCATGTTTTTTTTAATAATTAAAATTTTTTCATAAAAAATCCCAAATTGGGTTTAAAATTTTTTTATAAATTTAAATTTTTAAAAAAATTTCTTTTTAAATTTAAAAATTTTAAAATTTTATTAATTTTTAAATTTATTTTTTAAAAAAAAATTTTAATACTAAACCCCCAAAAATTGGGCAAAAAAGGTTTTTATATAAAAAAAGTTGTTTTAAAACCAATAATTTTTTAAAAAAATTTTATATATTTTTGAAAAATTTTTTCCCAAAAAAAAAAATAAATCAATTTTAAATTTTTCATAGCATTTTTAAAACATTTAAAAAAAATTTTCAAAAACCCTTAAAAGGGTTTTTTTTATAAAAATATTTAATTTCCCCTTTAAAGGGTTAGAAAATTATTTTTAAAACGATATTTAAGTTTTAAAATTTTTTTAATTTTTTTAAGAAAAGAAAACATTTTTAAAAAATTTTTTATTCCCAAATTTTTTAAAATAATTTTGTTTTTAAATTTTGAAAATTAAAGGGGTTTTTGGAAATTCAAGAAATTTTTTAGAAAAAAATTAACCAATTTTTTTTTAAAATTTTGCCTGAAAAGGGCCCAGGAGGGACTAAGTTCCCCAAAAACCTTTAGTGGAAATTGCCGGCCAGGCAAAAAAGAAATTTACAAGAAAATTTGTTTTTATATAAATTTTTAAATTTTTTTAAAGTTCGTTTTTTGGGTTTATTTAAAAATTACCCCCTTAAACCCCTTTTGGGAACATTTATTTAGTTTATTTTGAAATTTTAAAAAGGAAAAAATAAAAAAATTTTTCCCCCCCCTTTTTTTAATTCACAAAATTTGTTAACTATGTTATTTTTCCCTGTCTATATTTGGTATTTTTTTTCAATTAAAAAAATTTTGTTAAAACATACAAACCCCTATATTAAAATTTATAATTTTTTAATAAAACTAAAATATAAATTCCTTTAAAAAAACTAACCAAATTTAAAAAACTCCTTTCCAAAACCCAAAAAACTTAAGCACAAAAAAATGGAAAGAAATTTTTTTTTCTTTTTTTTCCCCAGTTAAAACCATAAATTTTCAAAGTCTTTTGGGTTTTAAAATTTTTAAAACAAAATTTTAAAAATTTTTTTGTTAAAATAAATTAAAAAATTTTATTTTAACTTTTTAAAATTTAGAAAAATTTTTAAAAAAATTTAAATTGGTAAACAGTTTTTTTTGAAATTTTTTTTAATCCAAACATTTTTTTTTAAAACCAAAAAACCTAAGTTTAAATTTTTCTAAAAAAATAATTTATTAAAAGAAATTTTTAAAATTAAATTTTTTTTTTTAAAAAAATATTTTTTTTTCCCAAATTGGGAATTTAAGCCCCCTTAATGACATTTAAATTAAAACTAAAAAAAAATTTTAAAAATAATCCCAATTTTTATTTGTAAAATTTTTTTATTTTAATGTTTAAGGGTCCAAAAAAATAAAGTGCCAGAATTTTCCCCTTTAATATGGGTTTTTTTTTCCCAATTTTGCAATATTATTTAAACTCCCGTATAATTTTTTTAAAGTTTCCCCCCAGAAAAAGTAACCAAAATTAAAAAATAATATTTTTTTTAAAAGCATGAAATTTATTGATTTGGGGTTAGAAATTATGGGCTATTTAAAAGATTTGGGAATATTCTTTGAAGAGACACTTTGTTGTGAAAAATTTTTAAATCTTTTAATGGGAAAAAAATAAAAATTTTTATTTTTTTTATGGAAATTTTTAATTTAAATTTTATTTTTCTACGTAAAGGATTTTCTATGTTTAGGAAAAAAAATTTTTAATGAAATTAAAAATTTACTGTATTAAAATATCCCTTTTAAAGCTGAAAAAAATTTTAATTAAAAAGGGTAAATTTAAAAAAAGAATCCCGAAGGTAAAATTTTTATTTGAAATTTTTGGCCAAAAAGGGGCCCCTTTTATTTTTTTCTATGTCTTTTTTTAAAATAATTTTTACTCCTGGTCACAAACGCAAAAAGTACCCTTTTTAATTTCCCTTTTTTAAATTTTTTTTTTGTTTTTGCAAAATTTTTGAGAAAAAAAAAATTTCCATTATTATTTATTCATGTATATCAGTTGCTCCCCCGGGGTTTTGTGGTTTAAAAAAAAGGTTTTTAAAAGGGGTAGTTTTTAAACACAGCAGGAGATTAGGCGATGCCGCAACTAATAAGTGGCAATGGAAAATGAAATAGGGGAAGGCTGCTGCTAGTGAGTAGGTATAATTGACAAATCTAAAATTAAATGTTAAATTTTAGAAGTTTTATAATGGTGATGGTTTAGACTTAAAGATGATGCTTTCTGATGGATAAAGTGTGTTCAAATAAAATTTTTTTAATTTTCCCACGGTTTTTATTGAAACTGTATTTTTTTTTCCCACAATAAATGAAAAAACAAAATGTTTGAAAGGGTTAAAAAATTTAAATTTTGAAAATAAAAAAACCCCAAATTTTTTTTAACAGATGCCTGATAAAGCCTGTGGGGACTTAGATGATGACATCAACAATATACAAGATTACCAGGCCGAGGCAGAAAGAGAACTTCCACAAAAAGTAAGCTAAATGTCAAATCATATTTTAATGAATATGTAAGATGAAAATAAAGCTTAATTTAAAGTTATTTAAAATATTTGTGAGTATCTTTTGAGGAGACACTTAGTTGGGAATAATATATAAATACTTTGCATAGTAAATTGAAGATAAATATTAGAAACTTGTTTGCGGCAAACAGTTATATGCATATCTGCAAACAAATGTTTTTCAACTTTCCTTACTGTCTCGTCCAAAAGTGATGGAATTTAATAATGTAAATAGGTTAAAGAACCATTTTATATGCTGCTCTTCTTGAGATAATACCAAAAGATAACGATGAATGTAAATATTAAATGAAAGCAATTTAAATTTCTTTTTTTTTTTTGGAAATTTTTCCCGGGGAATTTTTAAAAAGCATGTTTAATATTTTATTAAAAAATATTTATTGATGTACTTTTTTCTTAATTTGATAAAAACCCCTGTCTCAAAATTCTGCTTCTACATTGTAAATTTTTTTTTAAAAAGATGTAAAATTTAACTCATCACAGTCATGTATAGTTAAATTTTGCAAAGGATAATTCCTTATAGCCTTTATTGTAATTGACATGATTTAGGTTTTAGATACATTTAAAGATAATAAATAAAAAAAAAAAAACCTCCCTTCGGGTTTTAACCCATATTTTAAATTTTTTTTAAATTGAAACATTACTTTAAATTTAAATTTTTTTAAAATTTTTTAAAAACATTTTTACTTTTTCCATGTTTTTTCCTTAAAATAAAAATGAGAGTATCATTTACAAAGACAATTACCCATTAATTTTCAATTTTAACAAGTTACTTATAAAAATTAAAAATATCACTAGTACAAGGGTACTGCCTTGGACAACAACATAGTTAACTTGTTGGACATCACCTGTTTTTAAAAAAAATGGAGGGGCCCTTTTAAGTCTATTCCCAAAGATACCTTTTAAAAACCCTGTCAGCATTTTCCCTCGGGGGCCTTTCCCAATATTCTTGAAATTTTGGCCAATATTTTCCCTCTGTCTACCTAATTTAAAATGCCTTTTAAAAAAGTTGTTTAAAAAGGGGCTTAACCCTTTTTTTTTACAAAAAAAAGCACAATTTAAACGGGGAATTTTTTAAATAAAACCCTTTTGGTTTTTAAAACCCCTATCTTTCCCAAAAACCCTTTCCAACAAAAACTCTGATTTCAAATTTTTATCTTGTAAATATGACACTAATTGTTCTTTTATTATTCTCTCTAGAAGTCTAGAAAGAAGCCCAGTGGCCAAACGGGCCGAAAGTTATTTTTGTCTGTAAAGGTATTACCTTTATGTAGCAGAATTACCTTAGCAAATTTATAGTTATCAGGAAATACACCATCAGTATGCTAAAACACACTATTTGTAATAATGGATCTAAATGTATTAAATGTTTCCTTTGAGGGATTTTTTTTTTTGGGTAAAAATCGTGACCCGGGGTCAAACCACCCCCCTTTAGGTCAAAAAATGTGGTGTAGGGACCTCCCCCCCCCGTTCGTAATTTGTATGCGTTTTAAAATTTGTTTTTCCCATCCCATTTTCACATCATTAATCCACTTTTCGTTTTGGCCCCGCTTTTTTTCTATTTAGTTACGACGTGCGCCCCCCAAAAAAAAAGCAATTGAAGTGTTGATATGATTTACCCCAAAAAGCAAAACACAGAAAAATCCCAATTTGGGTTAGTATCTTTTGATTGATTTATATGATGTGGTTTTTCATCGGGTTAAGAAGAAGATAAAGACAAAAAATTTTGAAGTAAAAAAAGCAAAACCCCAGCCCAACCACTTGTTTGTTTTTAAATGGAATATTCTTTGTATATTTATGTTTTATTTTTTTCCCTTTTAGTTTCCCTTTTGTATTTTATTAATATGGTTTTTAAAAATTAGGTGTTTTTTTTGTTAAAGGGATTGTAGTATTTTAAAAGTGAATAGGGAAAAACGAATTGTTCCTGTTCAAAATTTGGGGTTTGTTTTTATGTAACAGTTATTTAAAAATGTAAGTAAACTTCCCCTTAAAAAAATTTTTTAAATTGGGTTTTAAATTTTTTTTTTGAAATTTTAAAAATTTTATTATTTTTAAAAAATTAATTTTTTTTTGGTATTTCTAAAGGTAACGAATTTTGTGGTTTATACTACATTTCGGGAAAAATGGGGCCTTTTTTTCCCATCTTAATTTTGTACCCGATAGTTGTGTTCTATTGGGAAATGGAAGAATCGGAGTGGGTTTTTAACCGAAACAAGGGGTACAAAGGGAAGCTTTCCCTTTTCACCAAATTTCTTTTTATAATGTTTTTTGGACCCTAATTTTTTAATTAGGATAAGAATAAGGACAGGGTTTCAGGCAATAGAAATTTTTTAAAATTTACTTTAAAATTTGGGGGGGGGAAAATGAAACTTTTTGTACAAAGCAAATTAAATACTTGGGGAAACAAAAAATTTTATAGTTATAACCTGAAAATAAGCCAGTTTAATCCTTTAAATTTCTACGTAGTAGACACTACGTTTTAAAATTTTTTATATATTTTTATATATTTTTTATATATATTTTTATTTTAATATATACACACACACCAAAGACAAAGGGTAGTTTTTTTTTAAATGGTCGAAATTTGATGTCATTTTTTTCTAAAGGTATTGGGGAATTTTTATTTTGGTGTTTTTGGGTTTGGCCCCCAAACCCCAAGGGGGGGGGGAAAAACCCCCGGGGTTGTTTTAAAAGGAAGGGGGGAAATTTATACAACAAAAAAAAATACAAATTTCAAAAAAAAGTTCCCTTTCAAAAAATTTATTGGGGAATTATTTTTTTTTAAAATTTAAATAAAATTTGGGTTTTTATAAAGGGGGTTTTAAATTTTAAAATTTTTTGAATTTTTCCTTTGGGGGAAATTTTTTGGTTTTTTGTTCAAAACCCCCCTTTTTTTTTCCAAAACCGGTTTAAACCCCAAAAAAAATTTTTGCGAAGGATAAAAATTTTTTTAAAAACCCCCCTTTAAGTTCCTTTTTTTTTTATATAAAAATTAAAAGAAAAATTTGTTTTTCAAAAATTGTTTTACGGTTTTAAAAAACAAATTTAAGAAATTTTTTTGTTTTTTTTTCTTTTAATTTTAATAAAATATAAAAAAATTTTTAATTTCCCCTTTTTATTTGGGGCCCTTTTTTTGGTTTAAATTTTGGGTTACATTTTCCTTTTAAAAAAACTGTAAAGAATAAATATTATAAAAAAATAAACGAATTGGGGGTTTTTGTTTTTAAAAATTTTTTTTTGAAATTTAACTTTTAATTTTGGGTTTTTTCCCCCAAAAAACCCGGTTTATTTGATAAAAATTTTAAAGGGCAAAAATCCCCTTAAACCCATTACCAAAAAAAAACATATAAATTTAAAAATTTTCCTTAAAAACCCGGGTAAAGGCCAAATTAATAAAAATTTTAATAAAAAATGGGAAGTCAAACAACACTTTAAATAAAAAAAACAGTAAAAACTTTGGGAAAATTTTTAAAAGGGTTTTACCAAAATTTTTAAACCCGTTTGGGGGGGCAGTTTTTAAAGGAAATTAAATCTTTTTACCATTTTTTATTTTTTGAAGTCAGCTAATTTTCATTATAAAAAAAAAAAAATTTTTCGTTTTTAGTTTTTTTTGTTTTTAAAAAAAAAAAGAAAAAGAAAAAAAAATTTTAAAACGGGTAAAATCAATTTTTTAGAATAAAATTAAAATTTTCTTTTTCTGCGAAAAAGCTTTTTTGAAATTTTTTAATTTTTTAATAAATTTTTATTTTTAACCCTTTTTTAAATTTTTTAAAATTATATAATTTCAAAAAATTTTTTTCTATATTATATTCCTTTTGTTTTTCAAAAAAAAGCCCTAAATTCTTTTTTTTAAAAAATTTAAAAAAAATTAAAATTTTATTGTTTATTTAAAAAACTGAAAAAAAAATTAAAAATTTTTTTGAAAAAAAAAAAAAAATTAAAAAAAATTCTGATTTTTTAAAATTTAAAAATTTAAATTGCTCAAAAATAAGCTCCTTTTTTAAAAAAGGTGGTTTTATGAATTTTTTCCAAATTTCCCCAAACCCTTCCCAAAAAATTTATAAAACAGGCCCCTTAAAACCTTTTAAGTGGAAAACAAAAAATTTATGGGTGAAAATTTTGGGTTGCCAGGGGAATTTGGAAGGCCCCCCTTCCCCCCCCCTTTTTCCATTTTTTTTAAAAACAATTGGTTAAAAAAAATTTTAATAATAATTCCCCCTTAAATTTTTCCTAATTAATGGGGGTTTTAAAGGTCCCCCTTTAAAAATTCCCCCTTCCCCTAAAAAAGGGGCCTTGGGAAATTTTAACACCCCCCCAATGGGGGTTACTTTAAAAATTTTGGGGCCCTTTCCCCAAAAATTTATCATTTAAATAAGAATGTATCCCGGGGGAATTTTGGATAAATTTTAAAAATTTTAATTTTTTGGGTTTGGGACTATGGTTCTCTTTCCCCTCTTTTAACCTTTTAAAAATGAATCCCAAATTTTTTCTTTTCTTTTTAAGTTTTTTTTGAAATTTTTTTACAGTTTTTTAAAGAATAAAAAACATTTCCCAAAATATTTTTATCTTTTAAAAAAGGGTTTTAAATCAAAACCAATTGGGGGAAAAATTATTAATTTTGTTTTTTTTTAAAATTAATTTTAAAAATTTTATTTTGTGACCCAATTTCTTGTTTTAAATTTTTATTTATTTTAAATTTAAACCCCCAAACCCTTTAAAAATGGGGGTTTTTCTTTTTCAGAGAAAGCTCGGAAAAAACCCAAAAATTACTTTTTTCCCCAAAAACGGGGTTAAAGTTTCAAAATTTATTAAAAAAAAAATTAAGAAAAAAAAATGTTTTTTTAAAACTGTCCTTTTGGGGAAGCCAAATTTAAATTTTTTTTAAACTTAAAAAGTTTTTTTTTAAATTTTTTTGTTTTCTGTGGTTTCAAAAAAAAACCTTATTTTTAATACCCTGTTTTAAGGGGGGGAAACAAACCCCCAACTGTCGGCTTACAATTTGACTAAAAAAAATTTCCAAAATTTTACGGAAAAAATTTCAAGGTTTTTTAAAATCCTTTTTTTAAATAAAATTTAATTTTTTTTAAAATTTTTTTAAAAAAATTTAAAAAAAAATTTTAAACTGTTTTTTTGTAAATCTAAGCATCCTTGGGTTAAAGTTTTTCAAAAATTTTAACCTATTGCCTGTTTTTAAAAAAAAACCCCCCAAAATTTTTTTTAAAGGGGAAATTTTTAAAAACCTCCCTTTTTTAGCCCCCATTTTCAAAAAATCTTAAGGAAAAAAATTTTGGAATAAAAGACTTGGTTCTTAAAATTTTTTCCAAATTTTTTAATTAAAAAATGTGTTTTTTTATAAGGGGTTGATTTTTGTAACGGAAAATTTTAAAAAATTTTAAAAGGATAAAATTGAAAAAACTTTAAGGATTTGGTAACCCCAAAAAAGGGGAATTTTTTCAAAATTTAAATTTTTTAATAAAAAAAATAAAATTTTTTCCCAAAATGTCGAAAAATTTTTATAATTTTTTTTAGTTAAAATTTTTTTTGAAGTTGGGAAGAGGGAAATTAAAAAATTTTTGGGGGAAAAGGGCCTTTTTGGCGGCCCCGGGCCGGGGCTTTTTAGTTTTGCCCTAAGGGATGGGGGAATAATTCAAAAAAGTTTCCCCCATTTAAAATTTTTTTAAAATTTGGTTTTTTTTAAAAAAAAACCTTTTTTACTTGTATTTTTTTTGTTTTTTAAAAACAAGGTTTTTCCTATTTTAATTTTTTTTTTGCAGGAAAAAATTTCCATTAATTCCCCAAATTTTTTTAAAAAAATGTTTGTTTTTTAAATGTTTTTTCTTAAAAATTTTAAAATTTTAAGTCTTTTTTTTACAAAAAAAAATTTGCTTTTTCTGTTTTTGTTTTTTTTCAATTAAAAAAAAAAAATTTTAAAAAAAACGGGCCCTTCTTTTTTAATTTTAAATTTTAAAAAAAAAGTTTTTAAATTTTTTCCTTTTTTTTATTTAACCTTTAAAAGTAAAAAAAGAAAATTTAAAGGTTTATCCCAAAATTGGGACTCCCTCTAAAACCTTTTAAAAAAAACCCTTAATTTTTTTAACTTATAATTAAATTTTTAATTTTTTTTTTTAAAAAAAAAACCTTTTTTACTCTTCCAAAAGCAAAAAAAAGTTTTAAATTTTTAAGAAAAATTTTTTTCAAAAAACAAAAAAAAATTTTTTAAAAAAACCTTTTAAATTTACAAATTTCGGGAGTTTGAATTTAAAAAATTTTTTTTCCGCCCCAAACCCAAAATTTTTTAATATTGAAAATTTAATTGAATTTTTAAAAATTTGTAAAAAAAAAAAGGGTAAAAAAATAAAATTTTTTTTCCCGGTTTAAGTAAATGTTTTATTTAATTTTTTAATCCCTTCGGTTTTTAAAAAATAAAAGGCCAAAAATTTGGGTTTAAAAGGGTTTTTTTTGGGGGCAAAATGAGAGGAAAAAAAGCCAAAACAAATTTTGTGGTGTTTTCGTTTACTTTTGTTGGGTGATTTTTAAACAAATAACCAAAAATGGGTTTTTTTTTTTTTTTCTGGCAAAAGGGGTTTTTAATTTTTCTTTTTATTTCCCCCCCCTGCCCTTTAAAAAAGCCCCAACCAAAAACGAAATTTTAAAAAACAAAAAAAAAAAAGGGTAAAAAACCAAGGTTTTTTTTTTGAAAACTGAAAAAGGATTTTTCATTTTTTTTCTGGGCCAAAACCTCCCCCCCCCCCTTTTTTTGAAAAAACGGTTTAAAATTTAAGGTTTTTTTTTTTAAAAAACCCCTTTTTTCTTTTTTTTTTTGGTTTTTAAAAAAAAATTTAAACCCGTTAGGTTTTAAAATTTTTTTTAAAAAAAATTTTTTTTAAGTTGTTTTTAAAAACGGGAAATTTTTTTAAACCCCCAAAGGGCGGGGGTTCTTTTTTTTTTGACGGGAAAAAAATTTTTTGCCCAAAGGGTTTTTTTTTTTTAAAAAAAAAATTTTTCAAAATTTTTGGTTTTTTTTTTTCAAATGGGCTAACCCGTGGGGTTTAAAAAATATTTTTTAATTTATATGTGGTTTTTAATTTTTTGGCCAGGGGCCCCCCTTTAAAGCCTTTATTTTCCCCGTTTTTTTTTTTATGGGAAAATTAATTTAACCCAAAAACTTAAAACATTTTTTTAATTTTAAAAAGGAGTAACATAAAAAATTTTTTTTTAAGGTTCAAAAAATAAAATTATTTTTTTTTCAAAAAAAGGCCTGGAAAAAAATTTTTTACTTTTTCAAAAGTTTTTAAAAAGTTTTGGCCCCCTATTTTAACCCAAAAATTTCAAAAAATTAAAAAGAAAAAAAAGGTTTAAAATTTTTTAAGCTAATTTTTTAATCGGGGGGGGTTTCCCAAAATATTTTTTTTATCAAATTTTTTTTTATTTTTCCTGTTACAAGGAAAAAAAGAAAAAAAATTTTTAAGCCCCCCCAACCCCTTTAAAAAATTTTTTTTTAATTTTTAGTTTTTTTTAATTTTAATTTAATGAGCATTTTAAATGGAAACTTAAGCTTTGGAAAATTTTTTTAAATTTTTTGGGGGGCCCTTTTAAGAAATTTTAAAGGTTTTTTTTTTGAAAAGAGGGTTTTTTACTACCCAACCTAAATTGGGTTTTATTATTGGTTTTTAAAACTTTTTAAAAATTTTTTAAAACTGGAAAAAAAAGGTTTTTTTAATTTAAATTAAGGAAAAAGGTAATTTTTTTAATTTAAAAAACCCCAAATTAATTTTAAATTTAAAAAAAATAAAAAAAAAGAGGTTTTCCTTAAAAAAAAAGGGGAAACAAAAAAGGGGAGCTGGCCTTTTTAATATGGTTTAAAAATTTTCTATGGGGGTAGTGGAATTCCTTTAAAAAAAAAAAAAGACCTTCTACAAATGCCATTTTTTACAAATCTTGAGAAATGGCATTGAGATGTGCCCCCTTAAGTTTAAAAAATATAAGTAAGATTCTGGTGAAAAGAAATTTAATTTTTTAAGAAAATTTGGGAAACCAAAAAACAAGGGCCCGAAAGAATAAGAAATTAAATTAAAATAGGAAAAAAGGGGAATTTGGGTGTGGCCTTTTTTTGGAACCAAAAAGGAAATCTGAGCTAAAGTGGGATGGACATTTAACTACTTGAGCGCTGTAAAACCCTGGTTTTAAAACGAAAATTTGGGCCCAGTTTCCATCAACGCTACATACGGTTGACACTTTCTTGACATACACTGTTCTTTTTTTTCTGTATCACGCTGTTTAAGGAAAGGGGAGGCCCTTGGGATGATATTTTGAGAACTACAATATTGGGCAGCCCCTTTCCGGCATTTGCCCGGCGATTTTAGCGGATATTTTTAAAAATAAAATCCAAGGGGTTTTCTGGGCGTTTTTAGCTTCGTGCGTTTTTTCTTGAAAATTTGGGCTGTTTTTTGGGGCGTAGGTTATGGGGTGGTTTTATTTTTTATGTGAATTTCTCCCGAGTGTTATTATTTATGGCGACAATAAAAAATAATGAAGGTGATTTTAGGCGTTTTTTAGAAATGCCTAGTTCTGAAATTTGGCTTCGATAAATTTTTTTTCTCAACGTTTAAAAGGGTGGGGACCTTGATGCCGAAAAGGGCCCCGCCTGGCGGGTTTAAAAAGGCAGTAGTGATTTGGGACTGTTTTTACTTTATATATAAAAAAAAAATATGTATTATTTGTCTTAAAGGGAATTTTTGTTTACGGTTTAAAAAAATTCTAAATAAATACTTCTAACTACTCAAAAACGGCGAAAAAAACCCCCCGGGGGTTTTTAGAGGGCGGGGGAGGGGCGCCCAAAAACGCAGGAAAGGGGGTTTTTTGAGGGTGGAAAAAGGGGTAAGAACGGGGGAAGAAAAAAGTTCAAGAAGGGAAAAAATTGGGCCGACCGAAAGGAAGGCCAAGAAAAAAATGGTTGGATTCGGGTCAAAAAAAAGAAGTAGAAGGAAGAGAAAGAAGCCAACTGGGAAGGAAAACAAAAATGAAAAAGGGGGCCGGGGGTATGGGAGACAAAAAAAGATATGGAGAGGGCTTGCTAACCCCCAACCGGGGAAAAAAGAGTTGGAAATGGTTTTAAAAAAACAATAATTAATTTTAAAAAGGTTTTTTGTAACAAAAATTAAATTTTTTTTATCACATATTTTATATATTGATATTTCCAATTTCTAATAAATTTTTCTACACTTTTTGGGTATCTTGGAATTTTAATTTTATAAATTTTACATACTTTCTCAGGGAAACCCCCCTTTTTTTTATTCTATAAAAAAATTTTTATAAATCTAAAAGTAACAAAAATACACACATATTTTTGCCCTCCCCAAAAATTTTGAGTTGTTTTCAAAATTGGTCCGGTAGCGTTAGTTGGTTCAAAATCCCCGCCCTTTATGTGCTAAAGGTTCTTTAGTTCGATCCCCCAAACAGATTTAATACATTTTGAGAAGGATCGGGTTGATAACAACCCCGGGTGTTTCATTTGTCATTGGGTATTAATTAATGACACTTTTAAGGAATAGTCGGCCCTTTGTTTTTTAAAAAATGACCACATTCGCTCATCTCCCCTCCTCACACTCATTTGAAATCCAAAATTCCCCATATCTTGGGCGATCGGGGTCTTTTTGAATAAATAAATTTAAAAAAAAAAATAAAAATTGAAGTTGATTTGATTCCCCAGGTTTTCCCCCCTTGTGAAAAAAAGGGATGTAAACATGCTAGGTTTATTTCCCTTTTACTATTTTTTAAAAAGTTTTTAAAAGTTTAACCCTCTAAAAAAATAGCCCAAAAACACTTGGCGTTATTGAACCAAAATTTTGTTACCGCTTTAAAAGTTTTTGTTTGGTTTTTCCTTTCCCAAAAAATTTTCCCCCCCCAAACCCCCTTTGCAAGTTATTCCCCCCTGTTGCAATAAAATGAATTAATAGATAGGCTGTTTTCTTAATGGGGTTGAAATTAATATCACAAAATTTTAAAAAATAGTTTCATAAGAAAACCCGATCATAATTTTCCTGACTTTTTTTGCCAATTATTCATTATATACTAAAAATTTTTGGCCTTTTAAACGTCTATTTTTGATTGAAAATATTTTCTTTGAGCTAGTTTTATAGGGTTAATCAATAAACCCGTTTTTTTTAAAATATACTTTAAATATATTTAAAATATATATTAATTTATATCGAATGGTTTTTTTTTTCTTTTTTTTTACTTAATTTTATCCCTTTGTCTAATCATTTTTTTTTCCTGCGCAGTCCCCTAAATTTTTGCAATAAAAATCAAGGAAAAAGTAAGCTTTTGGGAAAAATTCATAAAAAATTTCAATTTTCAAAAATAGAGAAAAAATTTTTTATTTTTATTTTCAAAATTTAAAAAAAACTTAAAAAATATATACTTTATGAGTATCAAAATATAATTATAAAATAATGAACAAAAAAAATTTTTTTAAATTTAAATTTTTTAAAAACAAGTATATTATTTGAAATAAAAAAATTTTTAAAAACCTTTTCTGGTTGCTATTTTTTTTGTTGGGAAAAATTTAAATTTTCCCCACAATAAAAAATCAAATTTAAGAAAAAATTTTTTTAAAAAATCAAAAAAAATATTTTTTTCCAAAATTAGGGAAAATTTTTTTATTTTGGGAATTTTTGGGCCGGAAAAAACAAAAAAATGTTTTAATTAAAAAAAGGGGAAAAAAAACTTGGGGGTGGGGGGTTCACTTTTTAATTTCATTTTTATTAAAAATATGAAAAATTTCAGTATTTGAAAATTATAAGCCCCCTTTGTATTTACAAAAAATAAAAAAAATAGAAACTTTGCACTAATGGTAAAACCTTTTTTGTCAAGGTTCCCACCAATCGCAATTGTTTGCTTATATCCACTCGTCCCAAAAAAAGGGAAAACTAAATTTGATTGTAAAACAAACCCCGCTGATTGTTACAAAGCTAAAAAGGGGCAGAAAACAAGGTTTTTTTATTGGGTTTCACAACGTTTTTTAGGTCACAAGCAAACAAGGGAGTTTGGCGGGGGAAAATTGCTGATTTCGATGTAAATTTTTGTATTTTTTTTTTTTTATAATTTTTTAAACCTTTTTAAAGCAATAGTTTTTTTTTAAAAAAAATATTTAAAAGGATTGTTAACATCATGGAACAATGATGAACAAAATGATAGCAATTTTTTTAGCCCCGTTTGGGCCTCACGGAACGGTTTTCCCTTTAAAAAAAAGGCCCAATTTGGGTTAAAATTTAAACCACTTTTTTAAACAATTTTTTGTTTTTAACCCCCCCGATTCCCGCCGTAAACCCTCTTTGGGCGCTTTTACAAAGTATTTTTTAAACCCTCAAAATGGCAAAAAAAATTGAAAAGATCCCGGGTTTAAAATTTTTTAATGAAGATGTATTCATTATGATCTGTAAAAAGTATTTTAAAGTATGATTTTTTAAAATAATGTTAAAAAATTAAAAATTAATACAATTTTTGTCCCCATTATTTTTCCCATTTCAAAGTTTCTCAATGGGTATAAAATAGGGGTTCATAAAATAAATAGTGTTGGGAAAAATTTTTAATTGTTGCATCCCCAAAAGAGACTAAAAAATTCCTGTCAAACCCCAGAGTGAAAACCGTTGTCACTTTTTAGGGTTTTTAATTTCTTTAAAATTTTTTTTTTATTCAGCATGTAAATATAAAAAATGAACAACAGTAATGATGCTAATCGGTAGGTTTAACCACCGGTTGATTTCAAAAAACTTTAAATTCCAGAATTTTCTGTTGTTTTTCCATTTGTTTGGGGGCTTAAACTTTTTTAAAAGGTAAGATTTTTAAAAAACAGCAGGGGTCACATTTATGGCCCCAATTTAATTGCCAAGGAAATAAAAAATTTGGGGAAGGCTGTTCAAAATGAGAAGACAAATTCAAATTCCAATCTTAAATTTTTAAAAATTTTACAAGTTTTGCAATGACTTTTTTTTTTCCCCGCTGCCCGAGGGCTTTCTTTTTATTTATTTATCCGGGAAACCCCACCCACATGAACAAGACAAAAAGGGGTTTGTTTTAAAAATTTCATCTTTTTACATAAGGGTCCGATGAATATTGATAAACCCCATAAGCAATTTCTTTAAAAAAATAAAAAAATAATCTTAACTTATTTTAACCCTTAAATTAAATTTAAAGTTAGCCCCCAAACCCTTCCCGGGGGTTTGACCCAAACAATTCCCCCAAGATAATTATACCATGGGGGGGCGGGAATTTTCTAGAATTTTCCGCCCCACTGTTTTTAGCGGTTTAAGGGGAAATGACGGGCCTGTCCCTCAAGCCACTCGCTAAAACGAATTACGCAAGCCCAAGTTGTTTTACCCCTTTCTTGGTTATCTCTTCCATTCCTTCTTCCCACTGCAATGTTTCCAAAGCCCCCTCTTTTAACCCCCCACTATTTTTGCCTGCTTTTTCACCATCTTTCCCGCCTTTGTCATCCCCCTCTTTCCATTTGGTTTTTCCCCCTTGTGTCTGGGGCATCTACTAGGGGAAGATAGTGCACAGGGTTAAATTTGGGGTTTTTTTAGAAAAAATAATTGAATGGCCCAAATATGAATTTTTTTTAGAGTTAAAATGCCAAAAAATTTTTCCAAAAACACCTTTAGGGTTTGCAAAATTAAAGTATATAAAAGTTCCCCCCATTTTATGAACCGCCAGGCGTTGGACGAAAAATACCCGCCAACAATTTTTAAATTTTTTATTTATTAAATTTTAATACCCAAAAATATTGAAAAATAAAAAATTTTCCTTTTTTGGTTATTAGGGTGGGTTTTCCAACAAAATTTTGAATGAAAAAAATTTTAAAAAAATTTGTTCACCCCCCCCCATTATTTAATTTTCCGCCCATACTGTTAAATGGGGTTTAGGGGCCCAGGGGGGGTTAAAACTTACCTTGAAAAGTAATATTTTTCAATTTCCCCCGGACAATTAATCAATTTTTTTTTTCTTTTTCAGGCCAAAAAAACCCTTAACTGACGTCAGTATGTTCTTGATGTGAAAATCAAACCTGAAAACGTTTTTTAAAATCATCTTTTACCCAAAGAAGCAGAAGGAAATTTTTAAAAAAATCAAAGGTAAGTTAAAATTTCCCATTTGTTCTTACGTAAACTTTTATATATAAAATTTTATTTAAAATTTTTTTAAAAATTTTTTTTATTTTTGGCTAAAATTTTTTTTTATTTTATATTTTTTGGAAATACTAAAAAAACCGGGGTTTTTGGCCCGTTGGTAAAAATTTTGAATTTTTAAAAATTTTTTTTTTTTTTTTTTTTTAGCTATTTAAACACCACCCAAATATTCTTTCATTGAAATTTTATTTTTTATTATTTTCATCAAACCCCAAAGTTGGGGTTTTTGGGGTTTCTTGGGACATGCAGAATTAAGAAACTATTTCCCCCCAAATATTCCCCCAAAATTTTTAAAAAAAAGACCTGCACAGGATGGTTTTTCTTTAGTTTTTTTTAAATTTTTTTTTTTTAACCCCGCAAATTTAGAAATTAGGTTTAAAATAATGAAATTTTTTTTGTTTGTTTTTATTTGTTACCAAAGAAAAATAAAAATTTTCCCCTGGGTTTTGGAAACCCAAAAGCTTTTTTTAAAATCACACAATTAACAAAATTGATTAACTTTATCAAATCAACTTGGGGTTGTACTTTTACCCGCATGTTGTATTAAAATCCAATCTCTACGCAAAACTACAAGGGGAAAACACAAATGCCCCGCACCCGCATGATCTCACTTAAACAACTTCCTGCAATTGTAAGTCGTTTATATAATTACACCCATACCAGGGAGGCGTCGAGTGCCTGTGTAAGAGTAGATCGCAGTCAGATGTACAGTCAGCACTGCAAGCGGAATTCAGTTGTCCCTAAAGTGGCTGAACCACCTTAACTATTAACATTTAGTACTCCTTTTATGAATTTAATATTCATAATTAGCATACTAATACATTCATAATAAGTATAATCATGAAAATATTTATTTAAGAAAATTAAATAAGGATTCCTGACATTTATCTAAATTCATCAATGCCACATACACAGTTTGAAGTTAAATATTAAGTTTTTTTACACATTTTTAATGTTCACACACAATGCTTAAAATATTTGAAAACGTTATAATCATAATTAGGAGAATTCTCAAAACATAACATGCCTGCACTTAGATGATCTGTGAATTTGAATTTTTTCTTTCATTTGTTTTTTCCTTAATCTTAATATTTTATACTAGACATAAATTATAAAGTCTTTATTCAATGTAATTTACAAGCAAACTGTGTCAGCCAAGATAAAGAAAACAATGAAACCCACAAAAACTGGAATTGGAACTTTCAAGTCGGCAAGTACAATAACTGTTTAGTTCTGAAAGTTTAGTGTCTTGGTTAAGCCTGTTTTCGATTATTTTTAGAGTTTATTTTACAGGAATATTATTGAACAAGTTAACTACATCAAAACTGACAAGAACTAATCTAGATAGTTGCCATATGCTAAGAGAGAACTGAACTAGATAATTAATTCAAAAATGTCTCCAAAGATATCATAAACAATGGCTACCCTCAGTCTCTCATAAATAAATGCAAACAAATAAGAAACGCAACAATCACCACTGACACAAAAAACCTAAAGCATTCATGTCATTCTATACGCCTACTTCAAAAAAATAAGACGCATAGCTAGGACAAGGGCAAGTACATTTATGGCATCTCATCCAACTCAATCTCTTTAATCCGCTCCACATTTCACCTTTTCATGGATTAAAGAGTGAAATGAACGGAAAAACATAAGAAACTAGTGACTACTACTAGAGGTTTCGTTTCAGGACATTAGAACAGCATTCAAGTGATGAAAACCACACATAGATTGTATGTGAAATAGTCCAGCAGGAACTCTTTTCATTTTTTTCCCCAAACTTAATTCGCATAAGATATATTCAATGAACCCGCTCCTTTTGCGGGGTCTTCAAAAGAATCATAAATAAAAAAGTTATCGCCAACCTTGAATTTTTTAAATCCGTATGGCAATTCCTGTAATTCCTCAAGTCTAGTGGGATTCAGGTGGTAGATCTTTTGCTCGTTCATACATAAGAGCTTTGGGAATATTGTCTATTGCTGGTATATGAGCTTGTACAGAAGTGCTGGCATCTTGTCGCAAGCCGCATAATTGCCCGATAGTGGGAGGCTCCTCATGTTTACACGCTTGCCTCTACATTTCACTTGTTATACACAAATCTTTTACTTCTTCGGGATTAGGACCATGAGTTGGATGAGATGCAGTAGTTCCTCGAACATTCCGACCTGTATTTTACGGTTGTCAAACGTGCAACATACATATGCCGTCATTTCCAATACTTAACATCCCCCTGTTGAGTACGATTGCAGTATACAAAAAGCTATGTAGATATTCAAAAACTTGAATCCCTTTCGTAATAATTTAAAGAGTTTGCATTGCCATGGTAAATGTAAAGGGTGATAATTTATTTGAACTGACTATTTGGAATTAAAGGCGAGCAACCTCAATTTTGCATGATGATTTTGGAAAGTTTAGGTTTTTGAATATAAACAGTAATAAAATGTTACCAGGGCAATGAATAATTGTAC
>JAQJVL010000001.1:7326569-7331210 GCA_035578905.1 Stictocephala bisonia
GTATGGTCTGAGATACCGGTATTAGCAATTTGGACATTTACATCATTTTTATGCTCAGCAGAAATGCAGAAGATGTCTATAAAAGTGCTGCTAGTATTAGTAACTCGTGTTGGAGGGAGATCCACCGAAGAATGTTGTAGGTCGCCAGAACTTCCACAAGCTGCTTTCCTTCAGGAGATGGGACAAGGGAATCTACGTTAAAATCTCCCATGACAATAATAATATTATTCTGAGAGGTCCACATGTCAAGCACAGAGTAAAGAATATGCAGCGCAGCAGTATAAGACTGTTTGTCATTTTTTGGAGGACGGTAAATTCCTAGTAAAAAGATATTTTTCCTCTTATTAAGTTTAATTGTGACTGCTGATACTTCACAAATTAATGGGATGCTTGGATTTTCAATGTTCAACAATTCTACTTCATTCTCCAAGCTGATGTGTTTATAAATGGCCACTCCACCCTTTAAGATATTCTGCCTACAAAAAGCTGAAACTAAGATGTAGTCACTAAGTCTAGTATTAGACATACCAATATCATTTAGACCATGTTCAGTAAAAACCAGTAGATCAGGGGATATCGTGTGGAGCAGGTGGTTGAGTCTGTCAATCTTATTTTTGATTCTGTCTGTGTTTTGATGTGTTTTGTGTTTTTGATTCTGTCTGTGCGTTAGTTGATTTGTTGAGTTTTTTGTAGCTTTCTATTTAAAAATATTCGGGTCTTGAATTTGCTCCTCTTTAGGTTCTGTTGGCCTAAAAAAGGATGGATAGTCTGGTTTGTCTCTGGTTCGTTCCTTAGTATGTCAGTGCAATTTAGATTTACACTGTTTTTTTGTAGTTTGTTATGTTCTGCTGTAATATTGTTAATATGTTTATTAACCCTCGATCCGTTCACTATATTTTTCAGTATTGGGTCGCGATTTTTGGTCAATTTGTAAGATGTTTTTATAAAATTCATAAAAATAAGTAAATTGTAATAAAACTACT
This sequence comes from Stictocephala bisonia, assembly GCA_035578905.1. Lineage (NCBI taxonomy): Eukaryota > Metazoa > Arthropoda > Insecta > Hemiptera > Membracidae > Stictocephala > Stictocephala bisonia. The sequence goes on from JAQJVL010000001.1 coordinate 7,327,553, forward strand.
TGTTTATGGTATAAAAATGATCTCAAGAATGTAGGCTACCAGATAATGTATAAAAACTTAACCTAAAGATATTTTTGATTTTTTTATGGTACGTTACTTTGGATTTTTTTTTTCATAAATCGCGAAAGGGGGTGGGGGTACCCATTGGATACAATGTTGTGATAGTAAATTTTTAAATGTGAGATAACAAAAATGTCCTAAATTTTATCTAGGACATTTTTGTTGGTTAATCTAAATTAACCAATTAGACGCTGCAAAGGTCACGATATCAACAGAAAAATGTTAAAACACAATTAAATTAATATTCAAATCAGACTGAAATGAGATTACATTAACTAATCATAAATAAAATGAATATATAGTACCTGAATATTTAAAAGTACCCACTCAACCTCTAAGTTTCAGGAAAAATTCCTGACGCAAAACTTAAATTAATTATATAAGTGAGGGCATGGGAAATTTCTAGCGCAACATGTTTTATTAGTGCAACAGTAAAATTATGGTAACCAGAGGATTTTTTATCTTTAAACTATAATTTTAAATACTTCTTCCGAATTTGTGGGATTTATAAAAAAAGAATCTCTAAATAGAGTGGGAGACAGAGGTTGCGCCCCTTTAATGACATTGCCGCCAGATACCTGATTGCATCTCAATAAAGTATTTATTTGCTGCCTTTGCAACAGCGCCAAGCTCAACAACAATGGCTCCATTATCAAGGACAAGTTTGTCCACTATCTTATCAGCTCTACAGCCAGTTAGGTAATTAATAATTTTCCATTGTTGTGATGGGTCTCCATTGCAATTATTAAGTTTGTTAGCATAAAATTTATTCTTTGTTAAATCAATATTGTTTTTTAATTCACTGCAAAATTTTGAAAAATATGATAACAAATTTGTATCGTACGATCTTTTTTTAGATATTTTGTACAACTTCCTTCTTTTTCCGACAATTGCAAAAAGTTTGTTTGTTTAACCTAGCTCAAAAAGTACAAAATCTACAAAACTTTAAAAACTTACTTATATTCAAATTTCAACCTAAAACCTGAAAAATTTTAGGTATCAAGGGCTCAAAAACCATAATTATATTTGATAGTGTACAATGTTTTACTACTGATCTTATCTATTCAAGTGGGGTGCAATATCAAAGGTATATTTCACATGACTCCAAATATACCACCATATTATTTGAAAAAGTACTATTATTACGCAGTGCATGCCCCAAAAACAAAATAAACTAAAAACAAAAATGGGGTAAAATTAAAATAATACACCCAAGTGTGATTTGAAGCTAAAGTTCATTTCCTGAATCTGGATATACCATTATATTTAGGAAAAACAACCTTTGAGAGCTCTGTCCCCCAAAACACAAAACTTGCCCCAAAGTTAAACCAACACACTTAGGTTGGGTATCAAATTACAGGTATTTTTCTTGATTCCTTGTATGAGAAAAGACATTTGGAAAAACATTTTAGAAAGACTTATGTTTATGGGCTATACTTCATCAAAAACCAAAATTTATAGTCATACATTCCAAGTATCCTGGTGAGGCTGTGGGCCAAGCTTCCTCATGAAGCCACAGGTTAAGATCCACAAATGGGGCTGTAGCAGTGTCTTGTTGAAGCTGCAGGCCAAGTTTCTTAAATGGGACTACTGTAGAATGAATTTGCGAGGCCGTAGGCCAAGCTTCCCCAAGAGGGCGCAGTCTAAGTTCCATGAAGAGGCTTATGGCAGAGTTTCCAGGTGAGGCCGAAGGCTGAGCTTTCCTCACAAGCATAATGAGTGACAGGGTTGGCATGCAAAGCGTGCAGGGGTGTCCCCTAGTCTATATATATACAGTAATAAAAGGATTTGGATACAAATTAGAAAAAAAATTTAAAAATGGTTCTGAATAAATAAAAATAAATGTATGAACTTTATTTTATGAAGTAAAATCAATAAAACTTAAATAACTAATATAGCAAATTAATTCCTTATTACAAAAATATTATATACATTACACTTACAGATATGCTAATGGCGTGTCTACCTAATGTTTATTTATATTTTAATCTTAACTATTGTATTAAGGGACACATCCCTTGTGGACCGGCCGCCTCGCTGCGAACGACGTTCCCACTTCAATGCTCATCGCTTCCCGGTGGCTTATAAATATATAATTATCGGTGGCTTATAAATAAGTATTAAAGTTTGTAGCTGAATATGCAAGATTAGCTTATTACAACAATATAAATTCAACCTCTTCCAATATTAATATTAAATTAATACACCCAGCTGTGATTTAAGCTAAAGGTATTTACCTCCTGAATCTGGATATAGCATTATATTTAGAAAGAAACAGCCTTCCTAGAAAAAGTTGTTTTACAAAATCTACAAGAACTTTTTTTGTTGATGAGATAAAAAGTTTGAAACTTTAATATCATATTGCCAAAGACATGTTCAATCATGTATTAAAGTTTCATCAAGATATATGAACGGGGTTTTTATGAGCGCTTTTTCAAAGTTGAGATTTGTTTGAAAAGAGTCCAAAATCGTTTATTTTTTCGTTCGGCACGTAGTATAAATATAAAGAAATAACACTACAAATTTTTAATTTAGATAAATCAAGGCACAATGAAATTACGAAAATATTGGCACAAGTTCGTAAATAGCAATGTTTGAAATTAATCAATATAGCTTTATTGGTTTAATTTCTGTAAGCTTCCAAACCCAAGTCTCCAAACTTTTGTTACGGACAGTAGTTATAATTTACAGTCAATAAGTAAGTAAGTTTTAACTAGTAACTGAGTGAAAGCATTGAATATAGTTGAGATAATTCTTGCAACACAAATGTTCCTGTGTAGAAATTTTAACTGAATGCGTATCTTACGCTTTAACTCAATCTTACCTGTTCATACAAATACTATTTGATATTTAATTTACTTTTTATGAAAGTTTTTGTACTGGCTGGACCTAGCTATCTTTTTTTGATGGAGTCATCAACTAAGGTATCAATGGTCTCATTGGAAATCTGTATAAAAATGAATAATGAATTTGGTAAAAATTTATAGTTATTTTAAGTGATTATGCAGAAAAAAGGGATATTTAATACTAATATGATTATAGGAAGAAAGACGTGACTGATAAGTCACCGCAGTGAATTTGATTCAATACATGGCATAATTTTACAACCCTATAGAATTTATTGCTGCATGTGTACTAAATGATGACACCTTTACAAAAAAAATTGTGTAAACAGAAACCAATATGGTTAGATTTTAAAAAGTAAGCCCAGTTCCAAATTCATGGAAAGCCAACCCCTAAGCCAAATATCAGGATTTTGTGCTGAATTTGTGTTATGCAAATATGCCAGTTTTTAATTTGCAACACATATTAAATTTGAGGTAAAATGAGCATATATATATATATCAGTTATTAGAATGATCCTGTCTATTAATACCTGGTAATATATTGTTGCGTTTGTCTATTTAATTGTTATTTATTTCTAACTCAATTAAATTATTTTAACAATAATTACCATATTTTCCATAACTGTCCAGAATACTAAAGCTGAAAATGGTTCTGCCTTCGCTCCAAAGAACAAAAGTGAACAAGAACTTGCTTCACTTTGCTCTTGGAGGAAACCTAGACCTGAACAACCTGAACAGAGTTCAAATACATT